>CM060366.1:189100079-189241359 GCA_030545235.1 Helianthus tuberosus
GGGGGGGGGGTTAGGTTTTTTTTTAGGTTTTTTTTAGCTATTTTAGGTTGTGTTCACATTCTCGCGATTCTCGCAATAAAGGTGGTTCTCGCATGAACCTTACCATATATATATATATATAGTGAAAGTGTATTAAACTATTTATCTACTCCCTTAAAGTTATAACATGCGTGATTAGGTTTTTTTACCCCATGCATGATTTCTGATTTTGTACATGCGTGATTATGTTTATGCGTGATTATGGGTTTCAACATGCGTGATTATGGTTTTCAACATGCGTGATTAGGGTTTTTGAGTTTTATAACGTGCGTAATTTCATCTCGTACATTAACGAATATTGTACGTTAATCAACCCTTATATATATAAAAACAGGATTAGGAGAAAACGCCCAAAAGTGTGAGAACGGTGAGAACGCATCCTGGCCCAACACGTGGCGCGGGACATGATCAGGGTCCGAGGGGTTTTTTTTTTGTCTTTTTAATCTTCTTTTATTTTCCCAACGCGCTATAATATTTCCTGGCGTCTATGATTTTTTGGCGTTAATTGTATTTATTAAACTTTTTGGCGTTGAATTAGTTGTTTTCTGTGACATAGATAATTTTTTGGTGTTATAGCGTTTTCTGATCAATTTTTTTGGCATTTTTGTGGCATTTGGTATAAAACGAGTCATTAATATTTTCATAAGATAACAATAAGACCAAATGTTTTTTTGGCGTTTAATACATTTGACAAGTTGCTTTGCCAGCACCCGTTCTCACAGTTTTCATACTACTAGCGTTTTGGTGTTTGTAGTTTTTGATGTTTTATATAATAATGTATTTTATTTGTATAGAATTAGATAACCAAACAACAGATAACTTGATAACAAAACAATATAAAATGAAAAAGAAAAAAAATTAAAAATGGTAATCTAATTTCTCTTCCGAATCTTCACTGCCATCAGCTCCTTCTTCTTGATTTTGTTTTGGCGTTTTGAACCTTTAGAATACCTTAGCTAGAACCAAATGTTTTTCAGACGAACCTGCTTAGTGGCATCCTGCGTTTTGGTGTGATATTCTTGTTTGGTGGCATATCATTGAAGATCAACTCTTGCTTGATGTTATTTGTAATAATGGAGTCCAAAATAGCATTTTACACTTGTGTTGATCCCTTTATTCCATGCCTATATTCATCAAGAACAAAGTTCACATGATGGCATATCACTGTCATCAGTCTCTTTTTCTTGAATATTTGTCTATCTCATTCAGCAAAATATTATTGAGATAACCCCCTCAGGAGAAGAATCCATTCAGTGAAAGCTTTGCCATCTGTGGTTATTTTAACTAACATTATTTGGCGTTTTAAAGTGAGTGGATTCTAGAGGATATGGTGTTTGTTTTTCTGGGTGTGATCAATTTCATTGTGTATAGACCCCTCTCTTATAGGAGTTTTTTGGCGCGTAGTTTAGGTGGTATTTTTTATTGTAATAAATGATAGTAATAAAGTAACCGTCTTTTCACTTACTGTTTTTGTATCTAGTGTTTTGATCAGCTTTATCAGTTTATAGGTGATAGACGTCCCATCTTCTAAGTTTGACGTTTTTTTTAAATGGCGTTATGCACACTAAGATGACAAAATACAATAACGGAGAAAATAAAATATTAAGTAGGAAAAATATTTTTTGTTATTTTTGGCGTTTTGTAAGGAATAACCTTTTTTAGTATTTTCTTGGCGTTTTGCAAATAAAGAGAGAAGTATATCATTTAATTATCTTTAAAAAAAAGATTACACAGAAGAAAAAAAGAAAAAAAAAATTAAAACCCTTCGTCAGAAGGTAGTTTATCCGAAAAGTATCCATCACTTGCGTCATCTTCTTTCTCGGAGTCTTCATCTGGATCTTCATCCATGTCATCACCTTCACCTTCATCGGCTTCTTGTTCCTGAAGATTCTGAAGCCTCCACTTGAACATGACTTGCATTAACTCCAATTTTGAGTCCATTTATGTGTTCATACAAGTGGCGTTATGCAATTCTTCCATGAAACCAAGACCCTGCTTTGTCATGATGTTTTCAAGCTAGTAGACTTCCTGCTCTCCGCTGTCGTATATAACGGTCACCATGTCTGTTTCATCATCAAAACGCCATGATGTCATGACAGGGTCCGGCTTCACATCTGCTTTGATTGGTCCAAATTTCCTGCTTAATGCTTTCATAAGCATATGTGTTTCATGGCATTCGTTGTCCAGAGCGATGCCAAGGGATAAGATACCCCTCTGTACCTCTTCTTCCATCTTCAAAATTTCCCTGACCGTCTTAACATACACCCTCCTTCTGTTGTCAAAACGGAGGACGAATTGGCTGATTGCTAGAGTGTATCTCCACGAAACGATTGTTGCCATTTTTTGGCGTTTTAGTTAAGTTGGCGTTTTTGGTTAAAGATGTTTTTGCAGAAATGGATAGATTGAAGTGATTATGGAAGCGATGTTTTACATCGTTTATATAATGATGTTTTTGGCGCGTAATTTAGGAGGGAATTTATTCTAATAAATTGTAATAACTGAAATTCAGTTACTGTGTTGTTTCCTCTTCCTGTAATATCCAACACGTTTTATCACTAATTTTTGGCGTTTTGTTTTTAATGGCGTTTTATTTTTTTGAATGGCGTGTTATCATTTGATGGAGTTTTGAATTTGAGCGGTAAAAGACCCTTTTACCCTTAATGAAGCGTGTCCCACATAATAAAATTGATGTTATTTACGAAAACGCCACTGCCAATCTAGTCAATGGATTGTTTTAATCGGACGACCCATAAGCGTTCTCACCGTTCTCACACTTTTCACCGTTTTCTCTAAATCCTGACCCTATATATATATATATAGGATTAGGTTCAAGAGTGAACAACTTCTTGAGAGTGAACCGTGTGAACTAATCTTGACCCTTGATCATTTTTTAGATTAAAAGGGTAAGATTGACATTAACCAAGTATGTTTAATTAAAATCGCATAGTTTTCTCCTCTCTTAACTCTCTCTCTCTCTAGCTCTCATTTCTAATTATTTCTCTATCATTTCTTTATCCATAGATTTTGTTTTAATTTTAGCTTTAATATTATTTTTCTTTTATTATCTATATATATATATATATATATCATAATATATTGTTTTTAACTTTTTATACTTTTCAATAAAAATTTTCTCTGAGATTGAAATTGTAATTATTTTTGGGCATTAACTCTTTTTTTGAATATGTGATGAAGTTATTTATTTTTGCATACATGTGATATGTTTCGTTTTCATTAATTTCATAGTTTTTATATGAATCTACTCGTGCGCATGCATAATATACTGTATTTTTTAATATACACATATGTAACCATTTTTGAATATAATACACAAATGTATAAAAGATTATACACATGTGTATAAACTAACAGCTGTTTATCTTATATAACCTGATAGTTAGCGAGACTGTACACATGTGTATAAACTAACAGTTGTGTATCTTGTATAAACTGATAGTTAGCGAGACTGTACACATGTGTATAAACTAAAATCTGTATATCTTGTATAAACTAATACTAACGAGACTGTACACATATGTATACACTAACAGTTGTGTATCTTGTATATGCGGAAACTAGCGAGATTTTAGGGATTTTGATTATATTGTTTAATAAATGCAATTTACAAAAGACGCAAATTGTAACACCTCGAAAATTCACGTCCTATAATGTGTAGACACGTGTCAAATGTTTAAACGTGTGAAAGAAATATTATAGAAGGACTAAAGTTGACAATCATGGAAAGTATGTGGATATACGTATTCTAAATGTCAACAGTGAATAAATATAATATACATTAACCCTACTTGGTGCTCATACCTTCAAACGAATAAATCATGGATCATACGAAGCTAAAAGTGAGAGATTACAAACTACAGGGGCTAAATGTGTCAACATGTTTAAGTTATACCTCTGAGTGACCTTTTGACAAACCCGAAGCTTTGTAACGGTTAATTATGCTCACTAGAATGCACGATTAAAATTTCATAAAGTTTCGTTATCGTATGAGAAAGTTATGATCAAATTCGTGTACGAGGGGTTAAAGCGTAAACGTTGAAAGTTAGGACTTTTCGGGTAACAATTAAGTTAACCGGGGACTTAATAAAGTGGGTATATGTTTTAAATCCCTTATAGATCAATTGTGAGGGTTCATAATGCAATAAACAAGTGCCTAATCGAGTCTTGAAGGGGCAAGGATCAAATAGCAAAAATCTAAAATATGGATTTGGTGCAGAAGGGGCCTAGCGCGACGCGAGGGGGGCCTAGCATCACGCTAGGGGTGCCCAGCTTCGATTTCTTTGAGTTTTTGGCCTGCTGAGTGCAATCTGATCGATCTCATCCGATTTTCCACATTTCTCTTGACCCCTAGACACCCCCTAAACACTAGAAACAAGTGTTGATCAGTTGTGGTGAGTGCTAGACTTTGTTGTCAATCAATTGTGGTGCTTAAATCCACTATATAAGGCCATGAACTTGCAACTCTTTCTTCACACCTTCATCTGCATTTGTGGATCACTTCTGGAGCTCAAACTTCCTCTCAAGTGTTCTCTAATCAAGCCTAGGACTTCAGGAAGTGTTCTAATCCTTCTTTTATTGAGTTTAGCTTAGTTATTTAGCTAAAAGTCAAACCGTCGTAATTACGGTTTGGCTTCGAGATTAGTCAACAATGACTCAGTCATATCTCGAATTAAAAGTAGTTATAAGTTGGTAATTATGTGGGTAATAAACCCTCAAAAGGGTTCCCCCTGATTACCACTCTAACCAGGTCAAAAGTCGGGTCAAACTTGCTAAGAAAAAGTCAACAGGATACTTAAATTACAATTTATGCATAATTAGCAATGTAGATCATATACAACCTGTTTGATCATTGTTATAACTTGGTAATAAGTGTAAGAACATGTCCAAACATGTTCAACCCGACAATTTCCTGTTTAGACCCGGTTCGGAACCGAAAGTCGCATAGTTTGACTTATACTTTGACTTTCAGTTCTGACCCGTTTTGGTATGATTTAGAAATACCTAAGAGCCTTATTTGGACCAGGTTACATGCTAGTATAACCCTCTGTGATTATACACTATGGTTCATTAGTTAACCGATTAATACGCATGATTCCGTTAATTGCTCATATGTTGACCATTATGCCATTTTCACCTTAAAACGTGATTTTTGAAAATGTAAAAGAGTAAAAACCTTAATTACTGATATATGGACTTGTATGCAAAGTTTGACATCAGTTTGAGGTGTAGAATAAGAGTTATGCTCGTTAGCGTAAAATTAAAGCCTTATGTTGATAAAACGGCGTAATTAGCGTATAGCCTAGTTAAGCCTACATTTTGGATATCAAATCTTTTACCCACTGATGTAATATACTATTTTGGGATTTTTAAATATTTTTAATAAATTTTAGGATGAGCATAACTTATAGTCGTAGGCTTAATCCGGTAATTGTCGATTTTGCCCTTACGGGCTATAAAATAAGTTTTACATATCTAAACGACTCCAAACCTTTTGCTACTGATCACATATGATAAATAAATCATTTTAAGCCTTCTGGAAATATAAAAATATCAGATTTAAGTATCGAACCCGGAAACGGCTTCTAATCGCCTTTTTAAGCGTTTTAACGCATAGTGTGTACTAAAACTATTTTAAACATACCAAGGGTGATACCTACTGATATTTGAGGCAAATTATAATATTTTAACAGTAAGCAAAGGTTGTGAAACTCAGACTTTAGTTTTGAGCTTTTCGGCTTATGTGAAATTACCAAAATACCCCTACGGGGCCTAGTTTGGTTATAATGGATAAATTTCACATATATACCTTACTCTACTGTTATAACATGGGAAAATAAGTATTTTTGATGATTACATCAGACCTATAACTCAGATAAATACTTAAACTCTTTTATAAACTTGTAAATGACCAAACCACCCCTAAGGGGCATAGTTTGTGTTTAAACTCGTTACGGGCATAATGAAAGACAACTTACTGATGTCACAACATATATGAAGCATATTAATTTAGGAAACCTGTAAATGGCTTATATGAATACCCGTTACGCTTTTTACGCGATCGGTTCGGTTTATGTAACTAGTTTACATAAACTAGCCTAAACGGGCCAAACCTTATCGGTTTTATCTCAAAATCCAGAGTGTGTATGAAATACCCATATTAAACAAGTCTCCAAACTTGTTGGGCCTAAATCACATTCTATCCGGTCTTCGCTTAATAGTGCGTACGAACCGTATCATTGAAACTAACAGGTCTAAGCTAAGGCTAAATTAAGGACCCGTTAGAAATCTAATAGGTTATTATAAACCTTCGTTCCAGATTAGGAGCCCAGTAAAAGTACTTGCATTTTGCTGTATTTGATTGATACTTTGCTCAGGTAAATACTCTTAACTTATTTTCCCTATACGTGCTTGGGGTACGGTACTATAAAAGTACCGCTTGGTCGGGTATGTAGTCATTTAAATCGGATTGTGATTAATGTATTTACATAACCCGCTTTATTCTGTATTATTTGATGTATGGCCCTTGGGGGTTAAATGACCATGTCCCGGATATCCTTGGCATCATTTTACGAAATGGCCACGACCTAAGCACGGGGTGTAGGCGTACACCTGACATATGCATTACATAAAAACTGGTAATCCACTAAAGGAATCAACCTTGTGGGCACTATACCTGTGGCGTGTCAGTTAACTTAAACCGGCTCTTCTAACCGGTGCTAATGGACGGCAAATGAGTAAAACTGTATACAAGATTATATACAAATAATTGTCCCAAGTTATAAAGATATTTTGTGCCGAAGTGCATTCAAATCAATTTACAAACTCTTTTCAAAATGAGTCAGTTGAGTTGTATTTACCAGTGTAAACTGACGTATTTTTCCAAAAAGGTTAAGTGCAGGTGCTAGACGAAATAGGCTGGCTACTCCAGGCATCATTACTCAAGTCTCGCAAGCTCTAGATGTCAAAGTCTGTGAACTACTGTTTCTATTTTATATTCGATCCGTCTGTGGATAAACTTCCGAATATTGTGACATTGATATTACAATAATAAATTCGGTTGTATTATATCTTTTAAATTGCTTCCGCTGTGCATTTATATAATTGTGTTGTTTGACTATTATGTTGCCAACCACGTCACGATACTCCCCACCGGGCCCACCGGTGACACGTGGAAAGTCGGGGTGTGACACAAATACCCATATGTCAATTAATTTAAAGGGAGGTTACAACATTACAATTACAATCTTGCCATTGTTTAAAATCTTTAGATGATGTAATCCAATGGCCCAGATTAGTTCACACAGTTCACTCTCAACCTAGTGTTCACTCTAGAACCCTACCCAATATATATATATATATATATATATATATATATATAAACGGGATCAGGAGAAAACGACCAAAAGTGTGATAACGATGAGAACGCATCCTGGCCCAACACGTGGCACGGGATATAATTAGGGCGTATGGGCCTTTTTTTGTCATTTGATCTTCTGCTTTTAACAATATTGTTTTATTTTTTGGGTTTAAGATTTTTGGCGTTAACCAAATTCAATAATTAATGGCGTTTTAATGGTTTCATTGTATTAACATTTTGGCGTTTATGGCGTTTTTCAAATCGTATGCCATTGGAACCCCCAAGGGGTCAGAATATTTCTCTGAATGACGTTTTTCAAGGCGTTTTTGACAAGATGGGCCATTGTTCTATTATTTTTATATACATTTTGGCGTTTGTGGTATCTTGGCGTTTTACAATTGTAAAATTATATTACAACCACAGGGAAAAAAATAGAAGCGAAGAAAATAATTTAAAAATCCTAATCGGATCTCTCTTCACAATCTTCACTGTCATCAGTCTCTCTCTTCTTTAATACTACAAGAACTGTCACCAAATATATGGCGTTTTATGTAAAACTTAACAAACCCATCGGTTTGATTATTTTGTCTGCTCGTCTGTTGAAGTGGTTTTTTGTGGATGTTTAGGGACATAGATTTATGATGTGTGGGTGAGTTTTTCTCTTTTGTTCTTCAACATGATCTTCATCTTTATAACCATTCCACTCTTTAGTGCCATAGATCTCTTCTCCTCATCCAAGCCTTCTCCAAGAACAAAGAACACAAAATGACATATGACTGTCATCAGTATCTTTTTCTTGAAGATTTGTCCATCTCATGCAGCAAAATCTTACTGAGTTACTCCCCTCACCTAACAATCCATTCAGTGAAACTTCACGAAGAACAATACTGAATATCCAAGAAAGCATGTTAGCCATCTTTGATTTTTTTTTAATTTTTTGGCGTTTTACAGTGTGTGGTATTTAGTAGTATTGGCGTTTGTTTTTTGGTTTGATCAAATGGAAGTTGCTGAGATGTATCATTGTTTTGGTCAAAAATCAAGCAATGACAATGTAACCAAACTTTCTGTTGTGAGGTATGATGCTTGAATTGATGAACAATAATTAGGATCACTATGAAGTATGATGAACAAATGACACGAAGATTTATACGGGGAAAAAGCCCTTGATCAAGAGTTGATCTCCGGCATAAAAAACCCCAGGTGATGGAAACTACCGATCACCAACTTAAATTAAACAAACAATCTGTTACAACTTCGGATGATAGCGAGCTAAGTATAAGGATCACTATAGTGTATTGTGTAGAAAATGTGTGTAATCGCCAAATGTGTTAGCGAGAGTTGATGAGAGCAGTTGTATAAGTGTGTATGTAGCCAAAAATAGCCAAGTGTCTCTAAAATAGCTCGCTACCCCTTTAAAAATAGAAAATATCAAGCCTAACTAACATTCCGCAAATCATGCAAGTCCTCCATGACTCCACAACGTCCATTTCTGACCAAGCACGTGCGGAATAGACTGAGAATATTCTCCAGGAATGTCGCCAAGACTAAGTCCAAGTTGATATTCCTGCAAAACATTTACGAATTCAAAGTAGACAATCGTTAGTACAGGGATCCTTATAGTGATCCATGATCCTGATCCTGCAACACTTCTAAGGATCACTGCTTCCGACAGAATTGAGGATCACTAAATCCAACAGTAAATAAGGATCACTGGTCATTTAGAAATCCACCCCTAACAATTGCCCCCAAAATATAAGGAGTAAATATGTAAATAAATGAGTTATATTTTGTCGATCTTATCCGTATTTAACCAACGGATAACTAGCCGTTATAAGCGGACTAGCCGTTACGATCATGACGTCAGTGAGATGACTATCCTGCAGAATCATCATTATAAATAAGAGTTAGAGATAGGGATCATTTCACATTTAAGTTCAAGAGAACTCCCTTTAAATTCTGCTTCGACGACCAAACAGGTAATTCTTTTCCTTTCTCCTTTCTCATATTCTGCTCTTCTTTCTTTACCATCATCTCGTTCAAAAATGATGCTCCGAAGCTCACCGGGCAAGGATCACAAGAAGAACAGCCCCTTAAAAAGTCAAGGGATCATCAAAGATTCCGCGAAAGAACGCTGTTGTTTCACCGATGCACAAATTGATAGAATCCGCCACTGTTTTCCAGCAAATACTGTTATCAGATCCTTTGATCCCACTGCTCTTAGTGACAACATCTCTGAAACTTGGGTAGCTTTCCCACTTACACCTTTCACCATAGGATACACCTATCCTTTTCCAGATTTTACCCAATCCTTTTTCTCCCTTACCGGCATCTGCTACATCCAAGCTATGCCGATGATCTGGAGGGTCCTGTATACCCTTGAAAGGATCATCGAGCAGGAAGGAATTGACATAGGAATGTCAGAGTTGGCTGAGATGTATGATCTCACAACGTTTGGATCCCACCGATATTTGTTCAAACGTAAACCCGGAGAAGAACATCCCATCTTTAAGGCTACTAAAAACGATACCAACTGCAAACGGCGGTTCTTCTTCGTCAGAAGGGATTCTATCCTGGATGGAAAGGATTTGCCGAAGAAATGGAGCACTCATGGTAGGATAGGAGGATCCTTAGAAGGATCACTAAGTAAGCTCATTCCGATAATGATTACTAATATGCTTTTGTTCCTTTTTGTACAGCTATCACATTCTCGCATATCATTCCTTCAGCTGCCACCAAGGGGAGACTTGCTGCCTTTAGAAAGCTTGATCCTGAAACAAGATCATTCAAGACAATCACCCAGGATTCACAAGAGGTATCATCAGGCTCTGTCACCATGCCAAGTAAGTATCCTGTTCTCTTTAAATTCAAATGTTTAAATAAGTAGTTATATATGAATAGAATAAGGACACTTATCTGTTTTGGATGTGTAGGCGCTGGAAAATCATCAAGATCCGCTTCCAAATTTAGTGTCACTGAGCTTGACACCGTCCGATCCTCCAAGAAGAAGCTTCCTGCAAGCCCAACTGCTTCGATCCCCAAGGCACCCGCTAAAGGAAGAGGTGGCAAGAAAAGAAAAGCCTCCGAAGCTGAGGATCTGCAAGGTCTGCCCCTGATCCGTCATCAGTTCCTTGAGTACTTCAACGAGGTAAGGATCATTGTCCCTGCTTTAGGTATCCAGCTTATTTGAGGATCATCTGTTTTTGAACTGTTCTCTATCTTCTTTGCAGAAATTTGCTGAGATTGAAGACTATGTTGGGCATGTCGAAGAGCTGGACAAGAAGATCGCTGACCTCCAACAAGTCGCATTGCTCAAGGATCTCAAGATTGCTGACCTCCAAAAGGATCTCAAAGATGCCAAAACTGAAACGGCCAAGATTCTGATCAACTTTGATTATGAAAAGCAGGAGATCACAGATGACGCCAAAGTCTCCGCTGCCATTGCCATGTACAAGACCAAGCTACAAATGGCTCAAGAAACCCAGGATCCTGCCTTTGATAGGAGCAGCTGGGATGTGGAAGGCTGGAAGGCAAGGCTGGTTGAATTGGAGGATGAGGATGAGGCTGATGAGGTTCTGGCAATCGAGGCTGGAGGCAGTGGCAAGGATCATGGTGGTGAAGCTAGTGGAGTCGGAGATGGTGATGCAGCGAAGGTGTAGGCTGCAACAATGGGCAATGATGGACATTTCTAGACGTAGCCGGAGCCCATTTGAACAGTTTGGTTATGGTTTTTTTGTTTTGATGATGTTTTGATAAACAATGGTTGGTCTGTATTTGAACAGTAGTAATTAGGGTTGAGGATCATGGATGATCCTTTGAACAATAGGTAGGATTACAAATGGTGGAGGGATCCTCTGTTTGGGGGATGAAGCCATTGTGATCCTACCGTCTTTAATTTCCTGCACTTGTTAGACCTACGAACAATGGACACCCTTTGCCAACCCATGTGGACGGGCCACGTTTTGCTGGTAGAAACGTGGGTTGGCAATTTTGACAACCTTAAAAGGGTTTAAGCTTTTGTGAATAAAATGACTTTAACTTTTTGGCTATATCCTGTGTTGATATCCTTATTGTTATTTTATTTTTCAATCTATTGTGATGTTCATGTCGTTTAAACTCATCAAGTAAGGAAAAATTTAAAAAATATCCCTTAAGAGTTAAGGATATGATCAAGGATCACATAAAAAATAATTTAAGGATCATAATTTCAGTTGTCAAAGGATAAGTGTCACTCAAACACATAATGAATAAAATCAAAACAGTTAAGGATCATACCTGGGAATCCAAGTTAGGATCCTATCCTTTAACACTTAAAATTAGGATAAGCCAAGGTACAAACCTTAGTTGACAGTAAGAATCCTTAGTCATTTATCTTCACAAACCTGAAACAAGATATTATTTGGGACTGAGCCAATAAAAGATGAATGTTAGTAACTGGGGACAAGCCCAACAATTCTGGGGACAAGCCCAATATACTGGGGGCAAGCCCAAAAGATAACTGGGGACAAGCCCAAAGGATAACTGGGGACAAGCCCAAAGGATAACTGGGGACAAGCCCAAAGGATCATATGTAAACTGGAGTATGGCCCTTACTGGCGACTATCCAAACTTAGTGACATGAAAATGCCAAAACCTTAGCTAACGTGAAAACGTTAGAAACCTTAGGAACGGATGTATGGTACGTCTACCATTATACGTAGGATCCTGAATATAGCAAGTACAACGAAATTGTCAGCCCCTAAAGCGGGTACTGGTCCCATTGCCATGAACTATACCAGGATCATCGTGCGCTACTGGCGAAACTGGGGACTAGCCCAAATAACTGGGGTCAAGCCCAAAAGATAACTGGATACTTCTGTGGATACTTAACGCTTAGTTAAGGATGCCTGAACCTTTAAAACTCAAAATCAAGTAAAAGGAGGATAAAAGACGCAGGATCCTTATCCTTGTAGGGAAATAAAAAGAATGAAATAGTTTAAGATTGGAATGTTACCAGAAAAAGGATCATCTGTCAGTGGGGATCCTTTAAGGATACTTGTCGGGTAAGGATCATGGATCATGATCACATGAAATATTTCTTCAAATGGACAGCATTCCAAGCTCTAGGTAGCAAATCACCCTCCATTGTTAGCAATCGATATGCCCCCTTTCCTGCTTCAGCTTCAATCAAATAGGGTCCTTCCCACTTTGGTGCTAGCTTTCCATCAGCAGGATTGGTGGTGTTTTGAAATGATTTCCTTAATACCATATCCCCAACTTGGAATCTCCTAAGCCTGACATTTTTGTTGTAGGCTCCAGCCATCCTTTGTTGATAACTGGCCATCCTTATCCTTGCTAAATCCCTGATTTCTTCTATAGTATCCAAGTCTTGAATCAAGTTTTCAGCATTTTCTTCAGGATCACGAATGCTTGTTCTTGTAGTTGGAACCACCATCTCTGTAGGGATCACTGACTCTGCCCCAAATACCAAAGAAAATGGAGTTTGGCCTGTAGCATTCTTGGGAGTTGTTCTATCAGCCCACAGCACATAAGGTAGTTCTTCTGCCCATTTTCCTTTCTTGGATCCAAGCTTCTTCTTCAAATTGTTGATGATAATCTTGTTGGATGATTCTGCCTGACCATTAGCTTGTGGATGGACTGGTGTTGATGTTATCATCTTAATTCCCCAACTGTCACAAAAGTTAGTGGTTCTACTCCTAATAAATTGGGATCCATTATCACAAATAATTTCAGAAGGGATGCCAAATCTAGTAATAATATTCCTTTTAATAAAGGATATAACTTCCTTTTCTTTGACTTGAGCAAAGGCTTCAGCCTCTATCCACTTAGAGAAGTAATCAGTCATAGCAAGCATGAATACTTTTCCACCAGGTGCCTTAGGAAGCTTTCCAACTATATCCATTCCCCATCTCATGAATGGCCAAGAAGAGGATATAGGATGCAAGAGCTCTGCTGGTTGGTGAAGGATATTACTATGCCTTTGACAAGGATCACACTTCTTGGCATACTCCATAGCATCCTTCTTCATAGTGGGCCAATAGTATCCTGTCCTCAGGATCCTTGAAAATAATGCCCTGCCCCCAGTGTGGTTTCCACAATCTCCTTCATGGAAATCCTTTAGGACTTCTTGAATTTCAGGATCCTCAATGCATCTCAAATATGGTCCTGCAAGAGATCGTTTATACAACATATTATTTAATATTGTAAATTGAGATACCTTAATTTTGAAAGCCCTTGGGTTTTCTCCTGTAGGAATTTCTCCATGTTGTATGTATCTCATGATTGGGAGTATCCATGATCTTGAATGAGATTGGGTATCATCACTAGGGATGATTGCAGAATCTTCTCCTATCTCCATAGCTACATGATCCTTGATAGCAGGGGTCAGGATATGGATAATAGGGATCTCAATATCCTCAGGAATCTTCAAAGATGATCCTAGATTGGCTAATGCATCAGCTTCTGCATTCTCTTCCCGTGGTACCTGTGTCAAACTAAAGGATACAAAAGAGAGTGCCAATTCTTTGACTATCTCCAAATATTTGATTAGCTTTTCACCTTTAACAGCATAGGATCCATTAAAGTGATTAGTGATCAATAAAGAGTCTACATGTACCTCAAGATACCTGATGCTCATGTGCTTTGCAATTTGCAAACCAGCTATCAAGGCTTCATACTCAGCCTCATTGTTGGTAGTTTGAAATTCACAAGCTATGGAGTGGGGTATTATGTCCCACTGTGGCGATTTTAGTAGTATTCCAAGCCCTGTTCCATTTACATTGGAGGATCCATCAGTAAACAGTATCCAAGGATCCTTGGTTTCTTCAAGCTGTTGGACTTCTAGTTCAGCTTCCTTTTGCAAATCACTACTGAAATCTGCCACAAAGTCAGCTAATGCTTGGGATTTAATGGCTGTCCTAGGCTCATATCTTATATCATATGCACTCAACTTCACTGCCCACTTAGCCATCCTTCCTGACATTTCAGGTTTCCTAAGAACATTCTTAATTGGGAAATTAGTTTTAACAATAATGGCATGAGTCTCAAAATAATGTCTCAATTTAGTAGATGCCATAATTAATGCAAGGATAAGTTTTTCTAAATGTGAATACCTGGATTCAGCATCAAGTAAGCTCTTACTTACATAATAAACAGGATGTTGTGTACCTTGGTGATCCTTAACAAGGACCGCACTTACTGCTTTTGAGGATACCGCCAAATATAAGGATAACACATCTCCCTTTTCTGGTTTCATTAAGGCTGGGGCTGAGGATAGGTAATCTTTAAGAGCTTTAAGGGCACTTTCATGCTTCTCAGTCCATTCAAATTTCTTGTTTTTCCTCAGGATGTCATAGAACTCCTTGCACTTTTCTGAGGATTTGGATATGAATCTGTTCAAGGCTGCGATCCTGCCAGTCAACCTTTGCACATCCTTAGCATTGGCAGGAGATTTGATATTCACAATAGCCTTAATTTGCTCTGGACTTGCTTCAATGCCCCTCTTTGTTACCATATATCCTAAGAATTTACCTGCCTTTACACCAAAATGACACTTAGAAGGATTTAGTTTCATGTTAAATTTATCAAGGATATTGAATGCTTCCTCCAAGTCTTTAAGGTGATCCTCAGCTCTTTTGGACTTAACCACCATGTCATCAATATAGACTTCCATAGTGTATCCAATTTGCTCCTTGAACATCATATTGACAAGCCTTTGGTAAGTAGCACCTGCATTTCTTAATCCAAATGGCATAGGAATATAACAATATATACCAGTTGGGGTCATAAAGGCTGTATCCTCTTGATCGGATGGTTCCATCTGAATTTGTTGAAATCCAGATGAAGCATCCATAAAAGTTAACAACTCATGACCCGCGGTAGCATCCACCATGGAGTCAATGTGGGGTAATGGGAAAGGATCCTTGGGACATGCCTTGTTTAAATCTGTAAAATCGACACATACCCTCCACTTTCCATTTTTCTTTTGAACAACAACCACATTGGCTAACCATCTTGGATACTTAACCTCTCTAATCATACCTGCTCGAAGTAGCTTATCTACCTCTTCCTGGATAATAGCATTTCTTTCAGGTGCAAACTTCCTCCTCTTTTGATGAATTGGCTTGAATGACCTGCCAATGCCAAGTTTGTGAGTAATTATATCCTTAGATATACCTGTCATGTCTTCATGTTTCCAGGCAAAGGTGGTCTTCCTTCTTTTGAGAAAGGATACTAGCTCTTGTTCAATATCGCTAAGGATCCCTGACCCTATGAAGATCTTGGATTCAGGATCATCAGGATCCATGAGGATTTCTTTCAAATCTTGTTCTCTTGCCTCCAAGACATCTCTTGAAGGATACTTTAATTGCTATTGCTCCCTTGGTCTTGAGGCTGGTTTCATTGATGAGGTATAGCAATTCTTAGCCTCCTGTTGATCACTCTCAATTTTCACCACTCCCCATGGACTTGGAAGCTTTACACACTGATGATAGGTGGATGGAACTGCCTTCATATCATGTATCCATGGCCTGCCAAGGATAACATTACAACACGACAAGCAATCAATAACACAAAACTTTTGATAAGAATGCAATCCTTCAATATAGATTGGGAGTTTGATGTCCCCCAATGTATTCTTTGTTTCCCCACTGAATCCCATAAGTACTGAGGATCTTGGGATAATATCGGACTCTGGGATATTCATTTTCTTGAGAACATCCAGCTGAATGATGTTCACAGAGCTTCCTCCATCTATAAGGATCCTGCGAACAAAGTGGTTAGAAATAAACAATGTAATTACAAGACCGTCATGATGAGGATCCTGGATGTCAACACGATCATCCTCATCAAAAGTAATGACTTTATCCTGGGTGACAACGGAGGTCCGGACGGGTCTGTCTCCATTATCCATCTTGGTTTCCTTAGCGTGTCTTTTTGCTGCTGAGAAGGATGTACCACAGATGTCTGACCCACCGGATATGAAATTTATGACTTGTGCATCTGCCGGAGGAGCAGGAGCCCTTTCCGGGATCCTTTCAGGATCCTGGGTTCTTGACTTCTTTCGTCCCAAGAGTTCCTTTAAATGCCCCTTACTCAACAAATAACCAATTTCCTTTCTAAGTGCAATACATTCTTCAGTGAGATGCCCAAAATCCTCATGATATGCACACCACTTGGATTTATCCTTTGTAGCAGCTGGTTTATCACTTTTCCTTGGCCACCTAGCTTTCTCACCTAGATTCTGCATTGCAAGGATTAATTCATTGTTATCAACAGAGAAACAATATTCAGAAATAGGAGGATAATTCTCATCATCCTCATCTTGTTCCACTGCGTGCACATTCTGGTTATCAGATCTGTTGTAGGACTTGGGTTTGTTGTTCTTGAAGTAGGATCCTTGTTTATCCTGTTTTGAGGATCCTGTCAATCTGTCCTGGTTCCTTTTGTCATCCTCTAGGCGGATGAACCTAAGGGCCCTAGTCCTTACTTCATCAAGATTCCTGCAAGGTGTCATAACAAGATCATCATAGAATAACGAATCGCTAAGCAATCCCATTTTAAAGGCTTCAACAGCCGTAGCTATATCCAAATTGGGAATATCTAAGGATTCTTTACTAAACTTAGTGATATAATCTCTAAGTGATTCATTTTGGCCTTGTGTTACCCTATATAGATCACTAGTTAATCGTTCAAACTTTCTGCTACAAGAGAATTGACTATTGAACAAGTTAACTAAATTAGCAAATGAAGTAATGGAGTAAGGGGGAAGACTTAGCAGCTATTTAAGAGCAGATCCTGTAAGTGTGGATCCAAATCCCTTGCATAGACATGCTTCTTTCAACCTTTCAGGAATTGGATTGATCTCCATCCTCTCCCTGTACTGAGCTACATGCTCTTCTGGATCCGTTGAACCATCATACAACTTCATTGATGGTATCTGGAATCTTTTAGGTATCTCAGCATCGCACAAAGGTGGTGCAAAACGAGATATCCAGTGGCTACCATCCGCAATCTCAGGAATGGGTTTAACCACTCCTGGTACACTGGATATCATATCCTTAAGCTTCTGCAGCTCCCTAGCCATGGCCTGATTGATACCTGTATCCTGCATAAAGCCATGGTTAGTGTTATATAAATTATTAGAAATGTTACCTCCCACAGGATATGAGCTTGGAATTGTGGATGCGAATCCATCTTGTCGATACTCTGGCATGATTGAAGGACCAGAGGAGGCAATGGTCTGCATTGGTATGAAGTCTCCTTGATGGACGTCTGAGTTATGAGGTTGCATATTTCTCGAGGATCCTTGATTTTGTAGGGGGTTGGATCCTTGGAATTGCGATGATCCTTGAACCTGAAAGGATCCTGGGACCAGGGAGGATCCTAGGACCTGGGAGGATCCTTGGATCTGGGAGGATCCTGGGACCAGAGAGGATCCTAGAACCTGGGAGGATCCTTGGACCTGGGAGGATCCTGGGACCAGAGAGGATCCTAGGACCTGGGAGGATCCTTGGACCTGGGAGGATCCTTGTACTGCATGCATTCCCACATATCCTCCTGTTGTGAAGTATCCCTGATGCGGAGAGGAGGATCCTAATGGTTGAGAAGAGGATCCCTGAGGCTGGAAGTAAGAGCCAAGTGCCTGACTCATTGTTGTTGTCCCGTAACGCCTTCCTGATAGTTCACCCAAGTATTGCACGTCCGGAACTGCTGAGTATTGTGAAGTTATGACCGGAGTGTCGAAGTTCAGCGATCTTGGCATCAGAGGGGAGTGATCCTCCACTGATTTCTTCTGTTTCTTGATTTCATCGATCTCCCGGAGGATCCTTTCGTTGGTCTTATCCTGCTCTTGTGCATGATTCCTCATCTGCAAAATCAGGGTATAAAGATCATTAGTAGTAGGATTAGTTGAAACAGAAGAAGTAGGTGGTTTTTGGAAAATAGGAGTTGGTTTCTTCGCAGCATTCTCAGCATTCTTCTGGGATCCAGAAGGTGGTGGAGGCAAAGGAGGAACGCCTTGTGAAGAACTGAATGAGGGCATCAAACTTGAAGTATTCTTCACTGAGGAAGCCATCTGCTTGGTTGTAGCGAATCGAAATGACCACAAAAACACGAATCTTTCTAAGAATGAAGCACCAATGGCCCCACGGTGGGCGCCAAACTGTTTTGGTCAAAAATCAAGCAATGACAATGTAACCAAACTTTCTGTTGTGAGGTATGATGCTTGAATTGATGAACAATAATTAGGATCACTATGAAGTATGATGAACAAATGACACGAAGATTTATACGGGGAAAAAGCCCTTGATCAAGAGTTGATCTCCGGCACAAAAAACCCCGGGTGATGGAAACTACCGATCACCAACTTAAATTAAACAAACAATCTGTTACAACTTCGGATGATAGCGAGCTAAGTACAAGGATCACTATAGTGTATTGTGTAGAAAATGTGTGTAATCGCCAAATGTGTTAGCGAGAGTTGATGAGAGCAGTTGTATAAGTGTGTGTGTAGCCAAAAATAGCCAAGTGCCTCTAAAATAGCTCGCTACCCCTTTAAAAATAGAAAATATCAAGCCTAACTAACATTCCGCAAATCATGCAAGTCCTCTACGACTCCACAACGTCCATTTCTGACCAAGCACGTGCGGAATAGACTGAGAATATTCTCCAGGAATGTCGCCAAGACTAAGTCCAAGTTGATATTCCTGCAAAACATTTACGAATTCAAAGTAGACAATCGTTAGTACAGGGATCCTTATAGTGATCCATGATCCTGATCCTGCAACACTTCTGAGGATCACTGCTTCAGACAGAATTGAGGATCACTAAATCCAACAGTAAATAAGGATCACTGGTCATTTAGAAATCCACCCCTAACAATCATTTTATAGGATGTCTTTTTGGGGCGTAGGTTAGGCGGTCATTATTATAATAAAGTATTCGTCGTTTCAGTTACTATTTGTAATTATTGTTTTTGATAAGCTTTTATCTCTGAAGTCTGTAACACGTCCCATCTTTCAAGTTTGGCGTTTTAGATTCTAATATAATAATTTTTCCGTCTCTTCAGTTTTACTGTTTTGTAGTTACTGTTTCTAGTTACATTTTCAAGTTTAGTTTTTTTTTTTTTTTTTTTTTTTAATTTTTGGGTTTTTTATAATACTTGTCCAAAGTAACTTTATTATAGTGTGGTAGTTTTTTGGGCGTTTTATGGCATGATAGCGTTTTGACAAGCATTTGGATGTGTGGCGTTTTTATTACATATGGCGTTGTTTTTATATAACAATCAATTGAAAAAGAAAATTAATATATAATATATATATTAATTTTCACTGTCACCAGTCTCTTTCTTCTTTTGAAGCATCTTCACTGGCTGTTTCGACTTTCGTATGATTTATTTTGATTTTTGTTTTTTGAAGTAGTTTTTTTGTCGCCGTGTGGACGCACAAAGTCTGAAATCAGCCACTTTTTTCTTAAATATTTGTCCATCTCATGCAGCAAAATATTATTAAGTTTACACCCTTCAGCCAACAATCTTTGAATTTCCAATGAACAATGTTTGATTTTTTTAACTTTTTGGCGTTTTACCGAGAAAAAGAACGCCACTAAATAAAAGCAACTTAAAACTCTAAATTTGATCTTGCTAAATCAATAATGTTTTGCTGTATGGTGATGGACAACATTGTTAATGCTCGGTTTAGAAAGATATCTGACAATGTTGTCCACCCCATACAGCTAAACTTTATTGACAACAAACCTCAATAATGTTTTTGTATGTTTTGGCGTTATAAATTGAATGAAAGTTGAGGATAAAGTCAATAAGATTTTACTCAATGAAATGGACAATATCCTCACTTAAGGATTTTGTCCATTATATTGAGCGAAACCTTACGGAAAACCAAACTGAATTTCAAATAAACGTTTTGGTTTAGAGTATATTTGATGTTTGGGTTTTTTGGTGTATCTAAGACGAATGCTATATATTAAATATGGCGTTTGTGTTTTTCTGTGTTTTAATGTTAGGTCTGAGATGTTGTATATATATAGGATGTTTTTTGGCGGTTTTTTTAGGCGAGATATTATTATAATTAAGTTTGGTGTTTTATATCTAATGGCGTTTTTTAGATTATGATGGTGTATGCTATTGTAGGTTAAGGCGGTAATTTTAGTGGCGTTTTATTTCATTAAATGGCGTTTTGTGTAGAGAAGTCAAAAGACTTTTTTACCCTTAATGAAGCGCGCCACAGCAATAAAAGTGATGTTATTTACGAAAACGCCACCGCGTCATCTAGTCCATAGATTGTTTTAATTTGACGATCCATACTCGTTCTCACCGTTCTCACACTTTTCACCTACTTTAACTAAATCCTGACCCTATATATATATATATGGTGGGGATGAGTGGGGATCCTACGGAAAGTGTGTTTTTCCTAGAAAGTCTAGGAAGCGATATGGGCCATCCAATGGGTGTGTTTAATGGTTGAGATCATCTTGGTGGCATTTTGGTAATATGTGTTTCTTAAAAATAGGATTATTTAATTAATCAGGGGTAGATATGTCATTTAGCTTGTTTTAAATATGGAAATAATTGTCATTCCATAACCACCCCACATTTCATGCGATTTTTTTTCTTCTCTCTCTCTCTCTCCCTTTCTTTCTCTCTCTCTCTCTCTTCCTTCTATCGTTCATGAAGAAACACATCAAGAAAACACATCGTATTAATCTGCTTGCTAATCTGCTTGCTGTTAAAACACAGTGTCAAGAAATCCTCCAGCATTACCAGCATGGATGGTAAAAAACAGCGTATGAATCTGCTTGCTGTTAAAACACAACTGTATGAATCTGAATGCTAAAACACAACTGTATGAATCTGCTTGCTGTTAAAACACAACTGTATGAATCTGAATGCTAAAACACAACTGTATGAATCTGCTTGCTATTAAAACACAACTGTATGAATCTGAATGCTAAAACACAACTGTATGAATCTGCTTGCTGTTAAAACACAACTGTATGAATCTGTTTGCTGTTAAAACACAACTGTATGAATCTGAATGCTAAAACACAACTGTATGAATCTGCCTGCTGTTAAAACACAACTGTATGAATCTGAATGCTAAAACACAACTGTATGAATCTGCTTGCTGCTAAAACACAACTGTATTAATTTGCTTGCTGTTAAAACACATCGTCAAGAAAACAGAGATTATACAAATAGTATTTGAATGGTGATGATGAACTCGGAGATGGTGGAGATGGAGAAGTGTTTGATGATGACGAAGACGAAGAAGGAGAAGGTTGCGAAATACAAAAAATCTTGGAGAAACAGTTTCCATAATTATAGGCATTGTTAGTTAATGAGAGATAAAATTCCAAAAATAAAATAAAATGTCAAAATACACAAGTGCCCTTTTAGTTAAAATCCTTCCATGCCACGTGTCACATTCTTATTGCTTCCTAGACTTTTTAGGAAAAACCCACTTTCTACCCAACTCCTCATCTGGTGGGGATAGTGTACATTAATTCAGAACTGTGAGAATTGTGAGAAGTGTATTATAACACTGCATATAACACTATATAACAATATATAACACTATACATCTATCATAGACATGCTATTAGACAAAATATAGTGTTATATTTGTTATATAGTGTTACATAGTGTTATATGGTGTTATATGGTGTTACATAGTGTTATACGGTGTTTATATGGTGTTATATAGTGTTATCATTTTTTTTTAAATTAAATATCTGCTATTTTCATTCCAATCATCAGGGCAAATTACATAAGGATAATAGGTAGACGAGCAACAAACTGCGCCGCCATCCCTTTCTGAATAGAAAACCCTAATCTAGTAAAAACAAAGCCTCGCCCCTGAGGGGTCGAAAAGTTGTTGTGGACCACACGCTGAACTCTAGACAAGAACCGAACTGCCTCTGGCGCCAAGGAGCCGAACGTGTCAAACACCAGGGGGAGAAAGGCATGCTGATTATCCTCACAAGCTTTCGCGTGCTTTTCCACCTTCTTCGACTCTGCTTTCAGTACCGGTTGCCCCGCCACAAACCCATTTTCCCGGAACCAGGCTAGGGGGATACACCTGTGAGATCGACACAAGCATGTTTCCCGCCCTCCCAACCAAAAACTAGCACGTCAGCCGGGCGTAGGGTGGATCTCCCCTCCGACGGGTCTGTAAGAAAATTAACCGGTGCCTCTTTCTTTGCTGAGATCCCTGCTCGTCTGAGAATATCCATTAACGCGTCTCGAACAAAGTCATGGCGATACTTAAACCCCGGAAACTCTCTACAGTGTAACGCATGCTCCCCGTATTTATCCAGGCATGCTTTACGGCATACTGGGCAAGTTTCATCATTCGGGAACATGGGGATCATCAAACGGTACTTAAGGATTGACCGGTACTCCACCACTGACATACGTTGACCCAAACCTTCAATAGGAATAACAGTTAAGAAATCTTGAGCGTGAGGCCTCTGTAGGCATTCAATGACGGCTTTCTGGTGGGGGGACAAATGAAAATCTTCTCCCAAACTTTGTGCGATTCGACAAAAAAGGGCATTCGCCAAAGTTTTCTGTGGCTTTTTGGGGGCGGTGTCCTTGTTAGAGAAACCGCCGAGATCAAAGTCAGGTAGAGATTCATGCAAGCGTTCCAAGTCGCTGGCATAATCCGGATCAATGTTAGCAACCCCGCTGTTACGTAAGATGTGGTCCTGCAATTCCCAAGATTGAGACCTGGAAGCCATAAAGGCATAGGCAACCCCGCTGTTATAATACACTTCTCACACTTCTGGATTAATATACTGGATCCTCTACCTATATATATATATATATATATAGAAACGAGATCTGGAGAAAACGCTCAAAAGTGTGAGAACGGTGAGAACGCTTCCTGGCCTAACACGTGTCACGCAGCTTAGAAAAGGGCGGAGGGGCTTTTTTGTCCTTTCATCTTCTTGTTTTCCAGATCCGCTTTTTCCCAATGTTGTTTTAATTTTTGGTTTTTAAGATTTTTGGCGTTAATCAAATTCAATAATTAATGGCGTTTTAATAGTTTCATTGTATCAACATTTTGGCGTTTATGGCGTTTTTTCACATCGTATGACATTGGAACCCAGGGGGCAAGAAATCTTTTTGAATGGCGTTTTCCAAGGGGTTTTAAACAAGATGACCTATTGTTCTATTATTTTTTATAAACATTTTGGCGTTTGTGGTATCTTGGCGTTTTTCTATTGTTAAATTATATTTCAACCACATGACAAAAAAATTCAAGGAAGGAAATAAATTAAAAATCCTAATCGGATCTCTTTTCCCAATCTTCACTGTCATCAGTCTCTCTCTTTTTTAATAGTACAAGAACTTTCACCAAATATATGGCGTTTTATGTAAAACTTAACAAACCCATCGGTTTGATTTTTTTTTTTTTTGCCTGCTCGTCTGTTGAACTGGTTTTTTTTGTGGATTTTTGGGGACATAGATCTATGGCGTGTGAGTGGGTTTTTCGCTTTTTCTTTATTTGGATCTTCATCTTTATAGTGAACCCACTCTTCAGTGTCATTTTTCTTTTCTCCTCATCCAAACCTTCTTCAAGAACAAAAAATACAAAATACAAAATGCCATATAACTGGCATTAGTATCTTTTTCTTGAAATTTTGTCCATCTCATGCAGCAAAATCTTTCTGAGTTACTCTCCTCTGATCACAATTCATTTCAGTTTATTTGTTGGCGTTTTACAGTGGGTGTTATTTAGTAGTTTTGGCATTTGTTTTTTTGGTTTGATCAAATGGAAGTTGCTGAGACGTATCATTTTATAGGATGGCTTTTTGGCACCTAAATTAGGCGGTGCATTATTATAATAAAGTATTCGTCTTTTAAGTTACTGTTTTGTAATTAATGTTTTTGATAAGCTTTATCTCTGAAGTCTGTAACGCGTCCCATCTTTCAAGTTTGGCGTTTTAGATTCTTTAGTATTTACCGATTTTGTATTTACTGTTTCTAGTTACATTTTCAAGTTTGCTTTTATTATTATTATTATTTTTTTTTTTTTGTGTTTTTTATAATAATTTTTCAAAGTAATTTTTTATAGTTTGGGAGTTTTTGGTAACGTTTAACGGGATGATATCATTTAAACAAGCATTTTGGTTGTTTTGGCGTTTTTATTATATATGACGTTTTTAATACATAACAATCAACTGAAAAGGAAAATAAAAAAAAGAATACATAAACAATTGATCTTCCAAATCTTCACTGTCACCAGTATCTTTTTTCTTTTTTTGAATCATGTTAACTGGCTGGTTCGACTTTCGTATGATTCATTTTGTTTTTTTGTTTTTCAAGTAGTTTTATGTGTCGCTGTTTGGAAGCACACAGTCTGACATCAACATCTTTTTCTTAAAGTTTTGTCCATCTCATACAGCAAAATGTTATTGAGTTTAGACCCTTTCAGCCAACAATCTTGAGTTTTTACAATCAAAGATGTTTGATTTTTTTTAAACTTTTTTGGCGTTTTACCGATAAAAAGAACGCCACGAAATAAGATCACCTTTAAACCTCAAATTTTGATCATGCTAAAATCAATAATGTTTTGCTGTATGAGATGGACAACATTGTTAATCCTCGGTTAAGAAAGATAACTGGCAATGTTGTCCACCCCATACAACTAAACTTTATTGACAACAAACATCAATGATTTTTTTTGTATGTTTTGGCGTTATAAATTTTAATGAAGTTTAGGATAAGTCAATAATATTTTACTCAATGAAATGGACAATATCCTCACATAAGGATTATGTCTGTTTCATTGAGTGAAATATCTACCGACAGGCAAACTGAATTTAAAAAAAAAAACGTTTTTGGGGTAGGAAGATATTTGATGTTTGATTTTTTTGGCGTTTCTGAGGAGAATGGGTTATATAAAATATGGCGCTTGGGTTTTTGTGTGTGTTTTTAATTGAAGGTCTGAGATTTTGTATATATAGGATTTTTTTGGCGGGATTTTACTATAATTAAGTTTGGCGTTTTATATTTAATGACGTTTTACTAAGAATGGTCTGTGATTTTTGTTTTTGGCGTTTTATTTATTGAGATGGCGTTTTGTGTGTAGTAGTTAAAAGACCCTTTTACCCTTAATGAAGCGCGTCCACGTAATAAAATTGATGTTATTTACGAAAACGCCACCGCGTCAATCTAGTCCATAGATTGTTTTGATCGGACGATCGTTAAGCGTTCTCACCGTTCTCACAATTTCTACCGTTTTCTCTAAATCCCGACCCTATATATATATATATATATATATATATATATATATATATATATATATATATATATAAGTGCATCAATACATGCATTTTATCAAAACTACTTTCGTTGAACTCATCCATATATATCTGAGGCAAGTCTCATGTGTATAAGTTTAAGGTTGTTAAACCCTATCTTCATATTAATATTCGATAAAATCTAAGTGTAAGATAGTTTATTATTTAGTTAAAATGACTTTGTTTTAAAAATAAATTACTTAATACTCTTAACAACTATTGATCAAAACATAAATCTAGACGTATTTATTTTTATAGATAACTAAATAATTATTATATCTTTCACGTACTGTTTCAACTAATGTAAAAACCTTTTACAATCGTATATATAACGAATACTACTATTAATGAGATATCCAATGTGATTCTTGATCTTGGTTTGTTCGTATGTATGTGACCCTATAAGTTCTTATGACCTTCACAAATACACCAACAATCCAACTAGGGCTGTTCACGAGCCGAGTCGAACTGAGCGAATCTTTGCTCGTGCTTGGCTCGTTTACAAACCGGACCGAACGGAGCGGCTCATTTAAAACCGAGCCTCAAATCAAGCGAGCATTGTTCGAGCAGTAAATATTACGAGCGAGCGTCGAGCGAAGTTCGAGCCATTTGAACCGTGTCGCCCGATTTAAATTTGCTGAGAAAGATAGTGACAATGTTTGGTATCAAGTTTTTATGTCTTTAAAAACATGCACATTTCATGACATAATATTTTTTCTTATGAATAACAATGTTGTGGCCGACGAGGCAATGATCATATTGCACGAACAATTATGTTGAGAGCGGGAGACGATCGACTTAGGGTAACGACGTGAAACATTGAGGCGATGAGCAGCCTGTTGTTTATCGGTTTAGGGTTTAACTTTTAGATTTGATATAATTTTTTTATTGACATGGTTAGGCTCGTACGTATAGAAATAGTTGTAAATTTGTATATAGGAGACCAACATCTAATAGAGTGGTATATATAAAATTATAAATTTCATTTATATTTAAGTATATTTGTATGTGCAATGTGTGTGTGTATATAGGTGTGTGTGTATGTATATGTATAATTTATATTTGTGTATATATATGTGTATATACATGTTTATATATGTATGTGCATATGTATATGTATATATATACTAATTAAAAATAATAATTCGAGCCGAACCGAGCCGAGCCGAGCGGACCTTTGCTCATGCTTGGCTCGTTTACAAACCGAACCGAGCAGAGCGGCTCATTTACAACCGAGCGTTAAATCGAACGACCATTTTCCGAGCAATTTTCGAACGAGCGTCGAGCGATTTGAACGGCCCTAAATCCAACATGTTATGTCTACACTCTCAAAAATATATCAAACTGTTATTCTGAAATCACAAATTAAAAAAAGTTTAAACTAGTAATTCACCATTTGACCATATAATCATGCTTTTTTTTAATGGCAGATGGGAATTCCAGTAAAAAAAACTAGCAAGAAATCACGAGATACACCAAGAACAATAGGGCTTAATAGTTCGCTTTGTGGCATATCCATAAGTTGACATGGTATGTGAAGTGTGGGTACATGTAAGAATATATAAATAATATATTTTTTTATTTTTATATTCGGTCTATAATTATATATATAATAACAGATCAAAATATTAAATTATACCTAATTTTATTATTAGTTGGTAATTTTTGATAGATCATATTACCCTTATTAACTAACAAAGGGTTTCAATTTGGATGTATTTAACAAGATTTTTAGAAAGATTAAAGGGTTACACGGAGTAGGATCAAATACAAACCACATTTTGTATACAAACTGTAAGAATCATTTAAAAATTGCAATGTGTCATCCAACCAATTATAGATAAATGGTAAAATGATAACCTAAATAATATTAATTATCTTGAATTCCTTATAATTATGCTAACAAACAATTAATTCTTTATTTGGATTTTTTTTTTCAATGTGCTGATAAAGAAAAGTGCTGATATCATTTCATATATGTGCTAAAATCAATTATCTTGATTAATTTTAATGTACTAATATAATTCAAAAATTACTACTTTTATGTATGTATTGTTTCAGTATGTGCTAATTTAAGTTTTTTAAGTGCTAGAATATGTTCTTACGGTTTGTAGGATAAATATGGTTTGTATCGAAACCAACCCACACAACATAACATCAACCTAATTTTCGTCCATCTCTCTCCTATACCCACGAGTTCATCATTCGAACTTCTGACTCCCATCGTTAATATGCACCCTAAACGGGAAGTAGACGACATACCAAACCAAGCTGACAATCTTGTCGTCTATTTCCATGTCTGTTGGGGTGCTGGCTTACCAGGTACATATTTATTATGTTTTTCATGAAATATATATATATATATATATATAGATATAGAAACTGTTCAACACTAAGGTGGTGTTTGTTTTTTGGCCAGAAACACTTCTGGCCACTTATGTCTGCGTGGCGCAGACGCGGGCAGACGTTTCATGTCTGCAGCTTGTTTGTTTTCTCGCAGACCTTTCATTAAAAAAGGTCCGCGAGACCTCTTCTTGGCACAGACATTGACCCAAGTCTTCTTAGCACAGACCTTTACCTCTTCTCACCTCTTCTTCCACACCTCCACCCCCACATCCCCGCCACCACCTCCACCACCACATCTCCGCCACCACCGCCACCCCCACGTTCACCCATCTCCTCCACCTGACACCCCCAATCACCTCCACCATCAAAATCGCCTTCATCATCTGTTATCATCATCATCATCAAACATCATCGTCATCATCTTCATCGATCATCATCATCATCTCATCAACATCTTCATCGATCATCATCATCACCGCCGTTGTCACAGGAACCTAACCACCGCCGTCTCTCTCTCTCTCCTCGTACTCTCTCTCTCTCTGGATCTCTCTCTCTCTGGATCTCTCTCCTCCCTCTATCTCTCTCTCTCTCTTCAGAAACCCCCAAATCGAAACCCTTGAAGATGGTGAAATTAGGGTTTTGGTGGAGGTGGTTGACGGCGGCTGAAGTGGTGGCGGTGGTGCTTGGTGGTTGCGACGGGGTTGGTGGGGGAGGAAGGAGGTTGGTGAGGCAGATGGTGGTGGCGGTGGTGCTTGGTGAGGCAGATGGTTGTGGCGGTGGTGATGCAGAGAGAGAGAACAAGAGTTTTGTGTGTGTAAAGTGTGTGTTTGTGTGTGTTGAGAAGATTTTTTGTAGAAGAAAAAAACAAACCATCTTCTCCTTGTAGACTGCAGACCTTTGGTCCACCTCTTCTTCTGCAGATGCCTGCAGATGTGGTCCGCAGACTGCAGACCTTTTACCTCTTCAAAAACAAACACCACCTAAATGTCACACGTATTCACTTAATCTTAATTTCGATTATTTAGTTTTTCGTCTTATTTTCTTTATTTGAATATTGAAATTCTATCCCACAAGTACCTCTTTTCTCATAAAACTCAGAATTACATCATAACATTTAGTCGAGTCTAAAGGGTAATGCATAGTAATGTCATCTCAAGATCTATAAATGTAGTTTTTTAAAAGACTTGGTTTTACTATTCAAAAAGAGGTAGCGGCGCAGCTTGTTGCCCATTTACCTTTCGATGTAATTTCTTATCAAGTTTAATATATTATTAAAAAAATATCAACAAAATTTACAACAATTTCTTTTGCAAGGAGATTGTATGGAAATGAATTCCAACAAAGAATTATAATAAAAGTTTTTATAAGTTAATGAAACCAGCATACCAAAATTACACACATATATATGTTACATAACAAAGAACAAAGGAACATCACTATTTTTTGGTGTAACAAAGAGTATATATGATATAAAGAGAGTATAAAGAGCTCAAGAAAAACAAATGTCAGAAGAGTGTTTATAGATAAAGGTTACAAAGCAAAGTATATATGTTGGAATATTAAAAAAAAATGAAGTAGAAAACATATGTGGGTTTCAAAAAATAAAGAAAGACAAATCGCAGTGAAACACAAGTTTAGGGTTTAGATTGATAGGCCAATTTATTATGGGTTTGATTATGAAGATACAATTTTCTCATGTGCTTAACATGATGAGATAAGAGCCTTACGATATGGTTGTAATGAAAGGGTAAATCTTTGAATTTTGGAGATGTATGAATCTCTATTGCAAAGTATTTATGTTTTGAAGATGCAAAAGAAATACAACAAAATCTAATTGACACAATAAACCTTAACAACATACTTTAGCTAAGGGGGGAGGGGGTGGTCCGTTATGGACTCCCCATAACGAGTTATCCTATCACTAACACCGCCGCCTCCACTTCCATAACGAGTGATAGGAATAACTCGTTATATATATATAACGCGTTGAACTTGAGGAGTGATAGGGTATGACTTGTACATTGTGTATTAATACTTGTACATTGGAATCTCATCACTAGTGATGACCACCCCACTACATTTCTATCACTAGTGATAGAATATTGGGTGATGACATGGCATGATTTGATTGGATATTGGGAGTGATAGAAATCTATCACTAGTGGTAAACTATTTTTTTTAAAAAAAAGGAAAAAGGTGTGACTGGTTGAGATAGGAATGGACCCCACCCACAATACCCTCCCTCTCTCTCCTTCCTCCCTCTTCCCGAATCGATGTTCCCTCACCGATTTTCTACACCTTTTCGGCAAAGTGTTTTCGGCAATATGTTGGCGGTGGGATGGTAAGCGGTGCCGGGTGGGTTTACCGCCCCCACTCCGGACACCCTTAGGTTTGTTGATGCTAAATAATCAGCTTTTATCCGATTAACTACTTTTAGAACTCATTCACTTTATTTGTTTGTCTTAGTTGTATTAACATCTGATTAACTACTTTTAGAACTCATTCACTTTGTTTGTTTGTCTTACTTGTATTAACAATTTGTTTTCAATATATCGAGACAAATATACGACATAAAAATATATTTTTTAACGACAAAGACTGTATGATTATAGAAAAAGGGACGGTGGAGCTGAAAAAACCATAAAAATATTTAACATCTTATTATATCTCTTACACTTTTTTTCTAAATTTAAAGAACGTATGTATGTGTGTGTATATATATTGGTAAAGGATCAAATAAAAATAATATTAACGTACGAAACGTACGCATTGAGGAAAAAAGCAAAAAGTGGCGGTGTCATTTTGGTAATTATCAGCAACTTCTAAATTACTGGGGAAAAAGCAAAAAGTGTCTTGTAGAGTAATTTTGAGCATCTGTAGAGTAATTTTGAGCATCTGTAGAGTAATTTTGGGAAATGTAGGGTAATTATCAAATTACTCTAGTAGAGTAATTTTGACTTCTGTAGAGTAATTTTGAAAAATGTCCTGTAGAGTAATTTTGTTAGCATTTAGTTATGGGGTTTAGCTTTATGGTTTAGTTTTTAGCTTTTAGTTGGGGGGGGGGGGGGGGGGGTTAGGTTTTTTTAGGTTTTTGGGGGTGGGGGGTTTAGGTTTTTGGGGGGTGGGTGGTTAGTGTAATTTTGATAATTACCCTACAATTTTGATAATTACCCTACACGACCAAAATTACTCTACATGAACATTTACAATGGTTTAGGTTTTTTTAGGTTTTTGGGGGGTGGGTGGGGGGGGGGGGGGGGTAGTGTAATTTTGATAATTACCCCACAATTTTGATAATTACCCTACACGACCAAAATTACTCTACATGAACATTTACAAAATTACTCTACAGAAGCTCAAAATTACTCTACTAGAGTAATTTTGAAGTTGCTGATAATTACCAAAATGACACCGCCACTTTTTTTACTTTTCTTTCAATTCGTACGTTTCGTACGTTTATTTTATTTTTACGTGAACTTAACTCTATATATATTATAATAAAAAATGATGGTAAGGAAATGGATTTAGAAGGGAAAAAAACTGGCGATAAAGAGGATGGCTACGTATGATACCTAGGAATCACTCCCTCCACGTCGTAGACAAAGACATGGATAGAGACATAATTCTTTAGTCGTAGATACACAAATATATTGTAGGATTCGCTTCTCGTATTTTTCTACCAATATTTTGTAAACTGATGTATATATTACCAATAAAGATAATTTGACAGTGACTGCAAATTTATTTATTTATTTATAAATATACATATACATATATATATATATATATATATATAAGGAGCTTGTATGATAGATACATAAAGCTGCAAATGAAGGTTGTGAACTTGTGATCTTGTGGTGGCCATAAGAATTCAAACAGGGCCAGAATGTTCATTTTCAAAAGGCCCCCATTCACATGTAAATATTATCGTTGGGGAAAATAGGAAATAAGATCACAATATATATGTTTAAACATATTCATATAAAAAGCATACTTAAATATTCCATATATCCATCATACCCGATAAAATTCACTTAGACCATGTGTAGTGGGGCATTATGATCAAGTCACTCCCTTCAAGATCAAGTTCCTTAATTTTCTTCATTGGCGTTTTCACAATCACGCCAACACCAATTTTCTGAAGATCACGCCCAGGGGGCGGTATACGAGGCATTATGGGGCGGGATCTTTGTTACTTCAAGCCCAATCACATTACCCACTACACATGGTCTTACAGCTAAGCTATTTGTGAAGTGTGGAGGATGGGATGTAACCAAATCTTACCCCTGTTCTTGATGATAGAGAGATTGTTTCCAATGAGACTCCGAGCTCCGAATCCATATCTAAACATAAAAGTCAAACAAAAACGTACTTAAAAAACATGGTTAAATAATGAGTTATCGGATTTTAATAATCCTAAGTTTCACATACTGGTTGATAATAATCTCAACTTAAAAAATTATCTCCAAAATCCTAACTTGTAAGAATCTGGCCTCCATCGTTCCTTACATATATAGAGAGAGATGCTAGTTCCTTGAAGAACCACAAAAAAAAGTGGGGAACAATGAGTAAAACATTTAAAAAAGATTCAGAAAAAATCATTTTTACTAATTTTTTTTTAAGCTTATACAGAAATCGTATTAATAAAATGGTTTAAAAATAAAAAAGTTTAAAAAAAGTTCAAAAAATAATCTTAATAAGAGTAAAAGCAAATTTTTTACAAAAAATAATTTTTTATTTGATGACTTTTACTTGTGTTTATTTGCAAAACTTCTGAAAAAATTATGTAAAAATGATTTCTTATTGAATTTTTATATAATGTTATGACCAAATACAAATATATTTAACGTAATATACATACAAATAACTAGACTTATTATCATTAGTCTACTTTAAATTTTATAGTGTAATAATAATTACTCTAGTTATTTGTAGGTTTAGTGGGTTAATTTTATTATAAGAGATCCCACCCTTTTATGTATATATATAATGTGTGTTATAAAAATACAGAGATTACTGTAATTTAGTCTTTCAAACATATTAAAAGATATAGACAAGTTAATTACAAACTAATATAATCATGTTCCCTTATTTCGTTTTCAATAACCTATAAAAAACAATCGATTTTTAGTGTTTAGTTCGACAATTGACGTTATAAAATTGTAAGAAAACTTTTCAGCATTGTAAAATTCTCATTTACATAATTTACATAATTTTCTAAAAACCACTGGTGAGAAAAATCCGAATAGCTAAACATAACTGAAATAAACAAAAAACAAAAAACAAAACGATTGAGAACCAATGGTTAGGTTTTGATTTTTTTTTTCCTATTTTATGATACAATTATGGTTGTATGTATAACACTTTTCTTTGGGAAAATAGTACCATGATTAGATTGTAGAAGTATACAGGCTTGCGTGCTATCTTTGGAGTGGCATGATTGTTAAGACCCTTTGTTTAGAAGTTATATGCATAAGTTTGACTAGTAGTGATATCGAACACTTTAGTACAATGACACCAAGGCAGATGTAAATCTAACGTAGTTGTAGGATACGTAATATTCTACTAAAATACTCGTTTTCAAAGAGCAATTGTCGCAAATATGGTAAGAATGGATAGTTATTAATGTTTTGTTGAGATTTGCAGGTAAATACTGAAAAGAGGGTAATTTAGACGTTAAAGGGAGTAAACGAAGCAGTGGGAAAAAACTAAAGACAGAAGTGAAGAAACGTGGAAAGTACGACCCGTACTCAACCCGTTGGATACGAATCGTAACGGCCGTCATTTGAGAAGAGTACAAAATCAACATTTGGAATTAGACCAGAGTGGGCCCAATAGAAGGTTATGAGTCATAGGCCGACCCAAGAGTACGGCCGTTACAGAAGACGAAACTAGGGTAAGGTTCATGATATAAAAGGAATGCGATGGAAACCCCAAACAAGAACTGGAGTTCGAGAAAACATGAAAAGGACTGTAGAAAAGAGGTGAACACGATTCAGAATAGAAAAAAGGACGAGACTTGAAGATCAAAAGCACGGGGAAGCAATACTGATTCAATGGTTAATCCTTATAGTTTTTCCAGTCTTTGAACTTTTGATATGATGATGAATTTAACTTTGGTTTTAAATTGTTCGGCTAAACTTTTGTATAACTATCCGGATAAGATGAGATGTTGATTTGTTTATGATTGATGATGGATTTCTTATTTGTATGATTTTGGTAGTGTAGTATGTCCCGTTCTTATGATGCATATGTGTGTATGTTGATGTAGGTTATGATGTTAGTTGTGTCGTGATATTGGTCTTTCTATGAAGTTACGTATGTTAACTTTAGTGTACTATCTCTGGATATCGACTTCCATTATCTTAGGGCTTGACACTTTAATCGGTAATAGATAACTAATCGTCATAATTGGTTAAACATATATTCTACTTACGGAAAGGATCTGATTATAAGGGTTTAGAAACTAATTAGGGTTTTCTAAATGTCTTACCTTGGTAGTGCGTAAATCGTTATGTCCGCTATTCACCCTGGCACTAGGCTAGAACCTTAAGTCATAAGAATCCATACTGTCATTAGCTTTATTAAACTAAGTCTAAAGGTGTGTCTATAGCCTTTACCCTAGTTTTATAAGGTTAACCTTAAACGATATTAGTCTATTTTAGCACTTCATACGCCACAGTCAAGTTAAGTCTTAGGTTGGTTCAATAAGTCCGTCTGTCATCAATCTAAACAGTCTCCGTTGATTCGAGTCTATGATGGTTATATTCTCTTAACTCATGGTAGATTCTTAGTATTCAAGTTAATAGATCTTAAGTTTTTAGTACAGTTATTCATTAGATCGTATATTAAGTAATACGTTCATTACTAGTAGATTTTGTGTCCACGGATTGATACTTGGGTACCTACCTTAGCTATACTATATTCTCATAGTACGCTCGCCTTGAACATTTATATATAGTATTTGTGTTTTTACCTTAAAACTGGTATGTGTTCCTGTGCAATTTATTTGTTACTTTCTAAGCACGTCAAAATCCATGTGTGAAATCAAGATCAATAACACTACTAGAAAACTAGACGTTTGCGACAAAAAACGGTCACAAAATTATGTGCAGTTTGTGACCAAATCAAAACAGTTGCAAAATTAGCAACCAGAACTTTTTCAAGTTTAAACGTGCAAGAACTGTAAGTGTATCTTTTTTAGATTATTGATTCAAGAGCTTGATCCTAGTTTGACCAGCTTTACTAGAAAGATGTTGGTATGCAACTATTATTGTTAAATGGTTAGTTATTATTTATTTATTTTTGGTATAAGGGACTTCTTAGTATTTCATTTTAGTTTTTTTTTGTTGATGTTTAGTTGGATTGGATTGATTTAGTTGGGTTATACACTAATCAAAGTAGCATGTTATATTGCTAGATGTTACTTGTTATTACACATAACAAATCAGTTGTTAGATTTCATATGACAAATTAGTTGTTATAACTTGCATGAAGTCTTTGGGTGCATCTTGTAAATAACCAAGTGTAAGTCCTTGGGTTGACACTTATTGTAAGTTTAAGATTGAGTTTCCATTGAGTGTGCTTCATATTTGTAACACCCGAAACTTTAGGTTAAATTCGTAAAGTGTGTAAAGTTAGCGGGTGAGAAGTACAAGGATGCTTAGTGTAATTTTTTTTTACCTAACGTAAGGGAGGAATCCAAGAACATTAAAACCATACATGCCCCCAAAACAGTCTATTAAGTAGTTTTCATTTATGTTTTGGAGAGAGAAGCTAAATGAGAATCCATAAGGTTTAGGCGAATATCAACTATCAGGTAAACATTACTATTTTTAACAGATGGCTTTGAACTTGGTTTTGGGTATGGGAATTGGTTTGCTAATTCGGTTGTGCGGAAATAAGAGCGATTAATTGATTGATTGAGGTTAGGGTTGCCTTTGTTGCCACATGAGATAATGATCAACCCTTTGGACCGCTCGACGTCAACAACTGACGGTCGACACCGGTGTCATCCTAATATTGAAGGGAGGAATCTAAGAACATTAAAACCATACATGCTCCCAAAACAGTCTATTACATAGTTTCATTTAATGTTTTAGAGAGCGAGAAGCTAATTGAGAATCCATAAGGTTTAGGCGAATATCAACTATCAGATAAACATTATTGTTTTTAACAGATGGTTTTGAACTTGGTTTTGGGTATGGGAATTGGTTTGTTAATTCAGTAGTGAGGAAATGAGAGCGATCAACTGGTTCATTGAGGTTAGGTTTGCCTTTGTTGCCACATGAGATAATGATCAACCCTTTGGACCACTCGACGTCAATAACCGACACCGGATCGACAGTTGTGAATGGGTGTTATGGCGTTAGCTAAAGGCAATTAGGTGATGGTGCTTATGATTGTAGAGAAGGCGATGCAGTGGTTGGACAACTCAACAAGGGGCAATTGTAATGGGTCGACGATGATGACTCGACGTATACTATGTCAATTGTGAAAGCATGATCAGAGCAGATAGTGACGGTCGACACCAGTGTTATCCTAATATTGAAGTGGTAGCAGCTGCGCTTAGGCAGCAGTGGCATTAGAGAGTGGTGCAATTTTGGTAGCGAAGAGGCTATTTTGACTACGACAAATGGACATATTAGATCGACTACGGGTCTGTATTAACCTATTGGTGATGACATAGGCATTTGTGTTATATGTAAGAACAACCATTGTAATGGTTCATTAGAAAGTGTGATATGAACTAATTACCCGAATAATGGATATTGTGACCTGACACGGTACTCATTGAGAAGTAAATAAAGTAATATTTTATTATCATTTAATAGATAAGTTATAATGTTATAATAATTTAGATATTCATGAATTTAATTGAGAATGTAAATGTGGAGGATAAAGTGGTAAAGTAGAGGCACAAGTCAAATTACAACATCGAGTATCGGTTATGGGTGTGGGTCTTGCAATATAGGTTTGGTGAGAATGATAACGTAGTTTGAAAATGTTATTATAACATGTGAATTGTCGTTTGGTGAGCTAAGGATGAAAGTTATCAGTGTTATAGTGAAGTGTGCTCATGTGAGTTATATATACCACTTTAAATGTTTTAGATGTTTTTAGTTGAAATATCTGCTAATTTTGAAAGATAAAAGTTGTGGTATTGTTCATAGTCATGCCTATTACATGTTTATCTATGTGTATGTGGCTGCTAGATATTTAGTTTTCTAGCGGTGGCATTCAGGTGAGTGGTTGGGCCTTATCCATGTACCAAGGGAATATGTGATATATTCCATAAGTAGTAGGGATCATTTCGAAAGCCTATTTTGGGAGGGGTGTGTTTAGATAACTTGTAATGGTATGAGCCTAGAAGTATGATTTTGAATGTTTGTTAAAAAATAATGGCGCAAAAGTCATCACTGTAAGCTTACTTGTCTGAGTGGGTATTTCAAGAAGGTGTGAAGCCTCTGAGCCGATCCATTTAGTTCTCTAAGCGAAAAAACATTGGACATTTCATCTTTTGAAACCAACATTTTAATGTTAATTCACGTAAAAAATTTATATATGCCTATTATTTATCTTCACCCCTAGAATTGGTGAACCTTTTGGACCTTACTAACCATGGAGATATGGCTTTGCCCTATATTTAGCTCAACGGCAACAAAGAATGCGCAACGAATTCTAAGAATTCTTGTTATACATCCTCCTTTTGAGATTCATCATTACAGAATTAATCGAACGTTCTTCTATGACTTCTTTGACTTTTTTGAAGACCTTTCGTTACATCACCAGATCTTGATTTCATAAATACATGTATTTAGTTCATCTTCTTTGTAAAGCATTTCCCCATAATTTCTATGGATATTTACTCCTAAGTAGCCAAATAAGGCTTAACTGATCGTATTATTACCACATAGTCAACTTGAAGAATTGTTGAATTGATTATAAATGCTGGCGAAAAAATCGGATGGGTAAGGGTCATGTTTCACATATGAAATCTGATCGGCTTTGGCATCTAACAACGGCCTTGGCATAGGACTGTTGACACACATTTGAATTACATTTCCTTTATATGTTTGTTTCGACTGGATTATAGTTTCTTATTTTGACTTTTGTTGTGTGTTTGCTTTTAAGCAGCAGTTGACAATACTAGGTTCTGGGTGTTACACAAGCTTTATATATATATATATATATATATATATATATATATATATATATATATAGGGTTAGGTTAACGTACAAGGGCTATTATCATACAATATGTACGCGAACATCTCAGGCGTCCGATTAGGTGCGAATTCATTTTTGAACATGTGATTTCTGCTAAAAAACCAACATGCGATTTCATCAAAAATACCAACATGCGATTTCCAACATGCTTTTTATAACATGCGATTTCACAATATCGTACGTATTGTACGTTAAGCGATCTTGTATTTTACACTTTCACTATATATATATATATATATATATATATATAGAAAAGGTGTATTGTACAAAATGGCTTAACATACACTACGTACGCGATGTGAAATCGCATGTTATAAAATAGCATGGATGAAATCGCATGTGATAATTTTGATGAAATCGCATGTTGGTTTTTTGTAACAATTTCGCATGTGGTAATTTTGTTGAAATCGCGTGTTAAAAAACCAACATGCGAAATTGTTACAAAAAACCAACATGCAATTTCAATGTGGGATGAAGATCTGACGGCTGAGATGATCGCGTACGTAATGTAGGATAATGGCTCTTGTACGTTAACTTAACCCTATATATATATATATATATAATCCACACTTTCATGCTTCTCATTTTGTGGTTTTTACCTGTATAATTGTGTGTTCTAACGAAGATGGAAATCGAAAAGAACATTGTAGCCTACAACCGAATGTATCTTGTTTGTTTTTATTCATTTGTGGTCTAACATGCATTGTATTTATTCAAATTTATTATTTTACTTAAAACATTTCTTGTTTAATTTCGTAGTAATTTTTGGTATACTTTTCGATGAACACATTTGTTTGACTTTGCATACTATTTTTTATTTGTATTTCTAAATCTCAATAGATTTCTATTTTTTTTAAATGGGTAACATTTTTTTATATAAAAAATGGAGTGTTTCTTTGACTGATATGCGATTGGTGGTTGCAAGTTGGTCGCTAGTTATATGGGTGGTCGCAAGTTAGTCGCTATTTATATGATCACAAAACTGTGTTCTGATTTCTACTAGTATAACCATTTGTTTTGTAAGGAAGATAGAAAATGATAAGAACAATGGAGCCTACAACAAAAAGCATCTCTGTTTTTGTGTATTTGTATTATATCATTTGTTGTATTGATTCACATGTATTATTTGACTTAAAAAAATCTTTTGTTGAATTTTATAGATTTTTTTATAAGTATATATATTTGTTTGTAAATTTTTATAATTTGTTTAGCTTGTTATTTCTAAATTTCTATAAACAGTAGATTTTTTAAAGAACTTTAATTGGAGCAAATTTGTGACTGATTTGCGAGGAAAACACGATTTAGGAAAAAGAGTTATCCCAATTCGATCGTAAAACACCACAACCGTATGTTAATCATAGTTATACAATCACCAATCCGATCATGTGGTTTTTACTAGCATAATCATTTGTGTTTTAAACTTTTGTTATAAGGAAGAAAGAAAATGAGAACACTGGAACCAACAACAATAAACAACTTGTTTGTTTTTGTTTGTTTGGTTCTAACATTGGTTCAAAATGTATTATTTTAATTGAAACATATCTTGCTGTCGAAATTTTCGGTATGACTATAGTATGAATATATTTGTTTGTAAATTGATATACTTTGTTTGATTTGTAATCTCTAAATTTCTTAAAAAAACTATCAAAGCCAAGGCAAATTTTTTTTGTTTTTGGAAAAAAATGGACCGAATTTGTGACTAATTTGCGACCAAAAATTGATAGAAAATGATGGTCACAATCGTGGTAAAATGGGACAGTCGCATATGGTCGCAAAAATGGCGCTCGCAAGTTGGTTATAAAACTTGATGGCAAAAAGCAAGTTACTAGGTATGAAGTCGCAAATTCGGCTGCAACTTTAATAGACAACAAAAACGACCGCTAAATAATCTCTAGTCGCATAGCATTTGAAAAATGGGTAGCAAATAGCTAGTTTTCTAGTAGTGTACGAATTTGATGTAACTTAAATAAACAAGGTGGGAAATCATAAAGCACTAATAATGGTTATTGAGGCCATCAAATGCTTAATGAAGACTAACTACTGTAAGCATGCCAAGTTCTTTGTCTTTAATAGGTTTTCTTATGGGAATAAAAAATCTAAGATATTCTTGTTTTTCGATTTTGAGCATATAAGCACATTTTCTACCATGCATATCAATTTGAGTACATATATCTTTTAAGCATACTCTCTAAATGTTGTATGCATAACATATGCCTTTTCAAGATTAATCCATAGGTTTCTTACAGTCACATCTTGAACATGATGGTACGCCCCGCTTGTGGTATGCTCATATAATGTATATATGTGTGGGCGCTCGGGGGGCAAAAGTGAAAGGGCACTAATTTTAACGTTATTTTACTAATTTCGTGAAAATAACGTTAAAAGAGGGGGATGGTTAATCATGCATCATGTGGTGGCGTTGATAGCCAAAAGACAAGGGGGTACATGCACTAATCGGTGTTTGTCTCAATTGCCGAGTGTTATGTGCCTTATGTCCAAGGCTTGATGCAAAACTTCAATCGAGCCGGGGGTCTCATTGGAAGCAGCCTCTCTATTCCTATGGGGTAGAGGTAAGGCTGTCTACATCTCACCCTCCTCAGACCCTACCTTAGCTTTGCTATTGGTGGGATATACTGAGTATGATGATGATGATGATGATTAAGCATCGTATAACACCAACAAGACTGTAACACAAAGATATTTCCATAAGTTAAGGTCTCATAAGACCTACTGTTAAAAGCAGTGGTCCTTGGTATGTAGTTAACCATCTTTACACGGTCTAAACTTTCATTAATAAACTGTATTTGAGATAAAAAGAGACACGACTTGTTACGAGTAGCAACAATCCCCATAAAATAGTAAATAGTGTCCAAATCAGGAATGGAAAACTCAATTTGAGAGAAGTAATATCTTGGCATAGAAGCTCACTAGTGGATCTTGTCAAAATAATGTCATCCACATAAAGAAAAAAGTTGTGTCATAACCATGTAGGTAAATTACAAAAATGGTTCCTATGGTTTGTTTAATGTCAAATTTAGTCCCCATGGTTGATGTATCTTCATCGTGTTGGTCCAAATGATTAATGGGGTTAACGTTTTGTGTTAAATTAATTTCAAATTACCTTGGTGTTGAAAATAATGCATAATAAATAAGAATATATAATCCTGTTTCTTTTCCTTCCTCATACCTTTCAACTTCTTCTCGAGTTAAACTCGCCACCACCATTTTGTCGCATCACAAAAAGAAGTATATCATCATTGTCATCCTCCAGCATCTTCATCACCATCTCTACCCCTACATCTTGTGGTTGCCAACCACACTATGGCGTTACACCTTTGACCAAGATCACCACTGCCAACCTTCAACTCCATCATCACCAAACTTCGTTGTTACCATCTCTAACCTACCATCGTCATCGTCATCGTTCACCATTTCCGTTCAAGGACACCCCTTCATAAGTTTCTTTCCCAGTATCAAACAAATTGCTAAAACTAAGGGTTTTGTCACTAGATCATAGCTAAAAAACCTACATAAATAGATCAAATAGCAAAAATCAAATCAACATTTTAGGAGTATTAAGGTTTAATCAAGGAATAGTTGCATACTAGTAAGGGAAAAATTACAAGTTTTGTCCTTTATCGATATATCACTTTTCAGGCACTGTCCTTTTCAACGAATTTTGACAGGTTTTGCCCTTTATAAGGAATTTTGTTGCAAGTTTTGTCCTTTGAGCTTAACCCAGTTAGATTTTTCTGTTAAATCTTATTACACATGGGTAATTTAGTCTTTTTACTTATTTAAAGGACAAAACTTGTAATTTATTGTCTAAAAAATATTTCAAAAAATTATATATATATATATATATATATAGTAAAAATACAGATAATTATCTCTCCCCCTCTCTCTCCCTTCACCTACCACCACTACCTTCTTCACCACCACCATGTGTTGCCGCCGCCATCATCTTCACCAACACCACCATATGTCGCCGCCACCACCATTTTCACCGTCCAACTACCGCCTACTCCAATCTTTACGGGTACAAGAGTACACGAGTACGAATGAGACCCGTTCACAATCAGCATTCGCCAATCCAATTTTCTCCTTGTCTATAATTTTCACCAAACGTTATAGGGTTTCATTATCATACCTTTCTTGATTTGTACAGCAAAAATGGCAGTGGAGGTGAAGGTGTTTTGCAGAAAGAAAAAGAGCTGAATTGGGTGATCTTTATTTGTTGTGGAAACAGAGGATTGAAAACAGGAGACCTTTTCAGTATTTTGTTGGTTGAATTTAAATGCGTCTAAAATCACTACCCACACAACCTTCACCCACCACCACCATGTGTAACCACCAACCAACTCAGCAACAAACCATCCCCACAACCTCACACCTGAAACCCTGCCGCACCTGAAACTCCTAACACAAATTCCCACCAGAAACGCCCCACCGCACCTGAAACCCCCTGCCGTGTAACAACCTGTATCTCGGTTGTTCCCACTTTTGTCATACTTCCTTCTTAAAGCGCTTGTACTCTCAAGATTCAATTAACGCTATGGGTTAAACTATATTTTAAACGCACATTACAAAGCTTATCTAGCTACAGTTATCGCATTTAAACGCTATTCGTAACGCTTACTACTTAAGCGCATTTTATCGCATTTTACATCGCTTACTTAGACACTTATACTAAACGCTATCCCAACGCAAGCTCGAAACGCGAATTTATTTATATTATATGTGTTATCTGTATGATTACTTGTTTAGAATGTTATGTGGTTTTCAACGCAACGCTTATACGCTCAAACGCACACTCGCAACTCGATAAAAAGCAACGCAACGCTTAACAAACGAACAAAGTTGGAAAACTAACAAACACAAACCCGGTCGTCCGAATGGCCATCCGCTTGGATGGGCCCATCTGCTCGGATGGAGTCCATCCGTCCGGATGGAACCATCCGGACACCGCCACTCATACACTGACTTAACCCCTCGCCCTCCTCTATAAATACCCGTCGTACACCCCCATTTCAACACTTTGACACTCCCATCCACTCCCAAGTCTTAGACGCGATTCAAGGCCTATCTGTAAGCTTTTTCTCCCAAACCTTCTTCAATCTTCACTCTATTTCCCTTCTACTCCATCTTCTTCATCAAAATCACACACACACTTTAACTATTTCTCGAAATCACTGATTTTAGACCTCTCGAGGGTCGGTTCTACTCGTTTTGCTTGGGCAAACTGTTGTGGAGCATCAATCGATCGAGATTGGTTCAAGATCTAAAGGAGTTTCACACTTTTCAACTTATTTATGAAACTTCTCTTCGATTTTTATAAAATATTGGTGGAATCGGGATTCAATCGGACTCTCGACTCGTTCCATAGTCAAGATCCGAATCGAGAACTGATTTCCACCAAAGAGATGGACCGATTAACGGGTCAAACATGAATTTTCATCAAGAACAGCCCGTTTGTCAGAATGGGCAGAGCCCATCCGGTCGAATGGACTGGAGCTGGTATTTTTCAGTTGTTTTACATGTCGTCACACCGTCTCCGTAACTAAAACCTTTCGTTTAAGAAAATTTTGCAAAAACTTCTAACGCAGCCCATCTGACCGGATAGGCTTTGCACCAATCTAAACTTTACCTTCTGTTTTTAAAATACCAAGTTTCACATCAGATTTTATCTTTCGAAACAAAACAGCCCTTCCGACCGAATGGGATCCATCCGCTCGGATGACACCCATCCGCCCGGATGGCGTCCATCCGTCCGGATGGCGTCCACCCGTCCGGATCGCGTCCACCCGTCCGGAGTCCATCATCCGGATGGCGTCCACCCGTCCGGATGGCGTCCACCCGTCCGGATGGCGTCCACCCGTCCGGATGGCGTCCACCCGTCCGGATGGCGTCCACCCGTCCGGATGGCGTCCATCCGTTCGGATGCACTGTCAAACACTTAACCCGCTTGACATTCCGTCTACGACCGTTCAGCCCTGAGGAAGACGTATACATCTGTTTCCATACGCAGGCTGACCTGGCGCTCCCTTCAATCAAATCCAAATTGTGTTTACTTGATAAACACACATTGTGAGTATACTCGAACCCCTTTTCGTTTAACGCACTTTTGGGTATTACATACGATCTTTATCAAAACACAACACACAACACAAACACTTTATAAACGCTAACCGATCCCGCATGCTAAACATGATTTGTTGAATGCTTGTTACTATGCTTATACAGTGTTACACTAGACCGCCACTAGCAACGATAGTACTATAGTTCGGACTTAGCACCTGTATGACAGGGGTTGCTAGGGATCACATTACTTTACTTCACGTATTCACTTCGGTGAACATGTGTCGCACATACTCTACATCGCAGTCTCGTGGTTAAGTGGTATCATTGTTAATAGTTACATACTTCGCCGTTACGTGTTTCATGCTGGCTATGCGTAAACGCTTTTATTACTATATTTATGCAAACTTGTGTACTCACCTTTACTTTATGTATTGACTTTTATTTTAACGTATGTGACAGGTTGATTGGATGTTATGCTGCAAATAAGTTAGGAACTCTAGAAACTCACCAAATAAAAATCTGAGTTGTCGGAATGGAATTTGTTTTTGAGACTGAATATCTATAATGACTGTTATGAATTATTTGTTTAATAGTATGGGATATTAAACCTTATAAATATTATCATTTAATAGTTGTTATGGATTCTCTTAAACAATCTGTTTCACTCAGTGCCACGCCCCGATGATTCCGCCATCGGTTGGGGTGTGACAGATTGGTATCAGAGCCATAACTATAGGGAATTAGGTCGAGTCATGTAAATTTGACCTAGTCTATAGTCTAAGCACCAACAGACCTTTCGTACGAACCCACTTGGGGCTTCGTACGAACCTGCATGATGTGATACTCTCGTTCGAACCTATTATGATGCACCTTCGTACGGACCCACATACTACAACTTCATACGGAGGAGTCTTTCCTAAGGCGAAATACTACATGCCTTTCCTAAGGCTAACACAATGCACACGTTTTGGAAAACGCTCGTATAACACAAACGAGTGATTGTGTCGAGATTAGGTGTGAAAACCAAGAACTCTCGATAAGATCACTTACCCCGCGCATTTTCACTCTCAGCACGAGAATCTACGTTGAGTTAGGAGTGACATCCATATCTCGACAAAATTCTCCATCTCTATCTCGTGGTTGTTTAACTACAATTAGGAGCGAAGTTGTTAAGTTAGGGGTGAAACCCGCATCTTATTGACCAGTTCCACTCCCTACTTTGATTTTACAAATCTCACCGAAGTCTCGACTGTTCCGACGACATGAGTCACATAGTAACTGGAAGGATGAGTGCTGATCGCCGTGACTCGGTGAGAGCACAGTCTATTAGGCCAAAGCGTGTACTCGAACTCGTTGGGAATGATCGAATCACTTTGGGTAGTCGACGTCTAACACCCACGACACTCTAATTCGATATCTAGCCTACAATCGCCGATTTTACGCATCATCAATTTTATGTGTTATGTGTCTCGATTTTTGGAAATTTTACGCTTTCCGCTCCCCTCTTTACAAAGCGCACACAACTCGCATAGCCATCGTAATCTAAAACGCTAACTAATCGCGAACAAACTAAGAACTCTCGTACGCTAAACTCGTCGTTTACGCTACTCGCTACCGCTCGCAACTCTCGAACAAGCTACGCGACCTTGAAAGATAGGTGAATACGTGCAAAATATGTAGGTGAATACGTGCAAAATATGTGGATTATGTGAATTATGTGCTCATACGTGCTTATGTGTATACGTGCTAATGTGAATTATGTGTATACGTGATTATGTGAATTATGTGTATACGTGATTATGTGCCTACGTGTTCCTAAGCTTTATGGAGTAATAATAATAATAATAATAATAATAATAATAATAAAAATAATAAAATGTGTTGTAAAACGCTAAACTTTTCAAACAACACCCGATATAATCGAATCTCGTCTAATTCTTATGACGACGTCTGTTGCAGAACTCGCACGCGACAATGTCGTCATTTGGATCTCATACCCACCGTGCTGCCTGACGAAACCATGCTGACAAACGAATCACCTCTCTTGTGGCCAAGGAAATGGCCCAGGCCATACCTAAAATTGTCAGTGAAATCAATGAGGTCATGTAACACCCGTCTAATTTTACTTGATTTTAATAATAGATTATACCGTTTGTAAATAAAAGTTCCTTACTTAACATAATTTTCGTACAAAAAGTTCACATGTAGCATAACCATAGTCCACCACAATAAGTTAAAACATTTCAAAAGTTACTTAACAATTGTTTACAACCCATAAACCAAGTCTAGTAAAGATTTAATAACATTGCGGAAGCTTCAAAAGTAGTGTTCGGTTCTTCATCATATGCTTGATCGCCATCCGTAAGTTCCCCAACATGACCTAATGTCAAAACCACATCAAAGGTTAGTTTTGACAATATTAAAACACATATAATTGAAATCTAGCATCAAAACTATTGAAAACAAATGAAAAATTCGGATCCGGGTCGCTCGCGCCCCGCGAGAGGTTTTACGCGGGCCGCGAGAACCTTCCGCGTGTCGCGGCACAATTCTGGTCGTCTTCCGCGTGGCGCGGGGGATTGGGTTTTCCAGCAGCTCCAGTTTTGTGAGCTGCATTTGCTGCCAGCTCCGGAATTTCAAGTTTTTAACTTCGTTTGGCCATATCTTTTGACTCGTAAGTCCGTTTTAAGTGATTTTTCTTCCTATATGTCTGTAAATTCATTACCGACATAACTATTATAAATTTGATACCCAAAATTTAATTTACGGACCAAAAGACCATATGTCACTATGTAATTATTCGACCCATTCTAACCTTACACATTTTACTACCATTTAACTAATAAACCTATGGCGCCTTATGCCCAACATCCGAGGCTTGTTATCACCCACATTTCTTACCAATTTCATGGTTTAATGCCTTTGTGATTATTATCGCCATTATCGACTACTAGAACGCTTAAAACTACAATTTTCACAACTAATAGATCCGTTGGCTCATCTTGTGGAACCATCCACTTATGATGACTACCAATTGATTCGTTGACTATACTAAGTCTATTAATTCACATTCCAACCATAATCAATATAAAATTTAACGCAATTTCGATTCAACAATAAGATTTACGAAACTTATCAACGACTCGCTTAATGTAACCAATAAAGTTACGTACCTTCAAAGTATGCCCTTCAAACGTGGTTCGCCACCCGCTTGTCCGCTTGACGCTCCTGCGCCCATTCCTATAGAGTTCATTTATGATGTGTTTAGAACTCTCTTTAAATCATAATTCGCATAATACACCAAACATCATGATTATGCGTTTTAACTTGGAATTTCAGTTTTAAGCCTTCATAGAGGCATTTCAACAAACACTTCATGGGCAGATTTTTACAAGATTAAACATCAAATCTCTAGTTTACCATTTAGCCTTAATTTCACATCATTCAACCTTTTTACATGATTGATAACTTCTAATTTTCTGGAATCACTTCAAAATTGTCATTTTACACTAGATTAACAATCTATTTCCTAGTGTTCATCTAGGGCACTGGAATGGTGGACCGCTGAGCGCAACAGGCGCGGTAATGATGCAGCTTATGGCCTCTCATGGGAGGAGCTCAGGGAGCTTATGATGAAGGAGTTCTGTCCTCCTCATGAAGTCTAAAAGCTGGAGAATGAATTCTGGCACATCAAGCAAGAAGGAGGTGACAACGCTGGTCTCACCGCTCGTTTCAAACAATTGAGCATTATTTTTCCCAGTCAGGTGGACACGCCTGATAAGACTATCAAGAAGTATATTCGCGCTCTTCCCGACTGTGTAGCCGACTTTGTCCAGGCAGCGACACCTACTACTATCGAGGAAACCTACCAACTCACAGCTGAGATCAACGGCAAGCGAGTCTTGGCTGGAGCTTTCAAAACCTCGACCAAGAGTCTCAATTAAGCTACTGCCGCTCCCAGTACCGACAATGCAACATCTCAAGGTTCAAAGCCTTCACGCCAGAGCCACAAGTGAAAGAACAACAACAACAAGAACTATGTGACTACCGCTGCAACACCACTCAACGCTGTCCCCGTACCACCCCACAATCAGAATCGTCAAGTTGCTATTACCAACGCACCGCCTACCAAGCGTGCGTACACTTGTATTCACCCTCTGTGCCCCACTTGCATTTATCATCATCCGACAGGGGTGAACCGTCGTTTCTGTGCAAACTACAACATCTATGGGCACTTTACTGCTCACTGCCGCTTAGGCCCCCGCCGGCAAGCTCTTCCAACACCGCTAGCTTAATCTCTCGCTCTTCAGGGTAACCCAGCAGTTCCAGCGCCAGTTGCTAATGCTCGAACCTGCTACACTAGTGGTGACCCGAATCATTTTGCTAATGTTTGCCCTCTCCGAGTTGTAACAACAACCACCGCAGCAACAACAACAACAGCAGCCACAACAAGCAGCCCGCGGAAGAACTTTCAATATCAACGTCCACCAGGCTCAGACTGACAACAATGTTGTCAATGGTACGTTCCTTGTTAACGGTATTTATGCCTCTTGCTTGTTTGATACTGGAGCCGATAACTGTTTTGTGTCGTTTGAATTCGAAAAACTTTTAAAACGTAAATGCACTAATCTCCCAACGACCTTCGACGTAGAAGTCACCACCGGAAGGACCGTCACCGCTAGCTCCGTTCTTCATGATTGTACTCTTACACTCAATAATCGCATCTTCCCGATCGATCTCATTCCTATGCAACTTGGTAGTTTCGATGTCATAGTAGACATGGACTTTCTTCGTGAAAATCATGCCGAAGTCGTTTGTTTTGAAAAGATGATCTGTTTCTCTCTTTCAAACGGTGATCAATTATGTGTTTATGGTGAAGTACTCTCGAAGGAACTGAAACTAGTGTCGTGCATTCAAGCGAGCAAGCACCTCCGCATGGAATACTTGGCCTTCTTAGCCCACATTATAGTAGCAGAGGAGGAAATGAAGCCAATGGAAAAGGTACTTGTGGTTCGTGATTTTCCTAATGTCTTCCCTGACGATTTACCTGGTCTACCCCATACTCGTGATATCGACTTTCGTATCGACCTTATCCCTGGTGCTAACCCTGTTACCAAAGCTCCTTATCTCCTCGCACCGTTCGAAATGCGTGAACTTTCTAGCCAACTCCAGGAGTTACTTGATAAAGGCTTCATACGCCCTAGCACATCTCCTTGGGGCGCACCCGTCCTTTTCGTGAAAAAGAAGGATGGATCGTTTCGAATGTGCATCGATTATAGGGAACTCAACAAGCTTAGCATCAAGAATCGATACCCTCTACCCCGAATCAATGACTTATTTGATCAAATGCAAGGCGCTACGTGTCTCTCGAAGATCGATCTACGTTCTGGTTATCATCAGTTACGTATCCAAGAGCAAGACATCTCGAAAACCGCTTTTCATACCCGTTATGGCCATTACGAATTCGTGGTCATGCCTTTTGGTCTAACCAACGCACTCGCGGTCTTCATGGATTTTATGAACCATGTGTGTAAACCCTTCTTGGATCACTTTGTTATATTGTTTATCGATGATATCCTTATCTACTTGAAGACGAGAGCCGAACATGCGCAACATCTTCGCTTGGTTCTTGAGCTTCTCCAAGGAAACCGCCTCTACGACAAGTTCTCTAAGTGTGAATTTTGGCTTGAGGAGGTTCAATTCCTCGGTCACATCGTTAACAGTCTAGGAATTCACGTTGATCCCGCGAAGATAGAAGCTGTCAAGAGTTGGATTACACCGAAATCTCCGTCTAAAGTCCGTTCATTTCTCGGATTGGCGGGTTATTACCGCGGATTTATCACTGATTTCTCTAAAATCGCCGTGCCTCTCACTACCTTAACACATAAAGAAAAGCCTTTTGTTTGGGGAACCGAAAAAGAGGATGCCTTTCTAACTCTTAAGCGTATGCTTTGCAACGCTCCCGTTCTCACTCTACCCGACGGAAACGATGATTTTGTTGTTTATTGCGATGCCTCTAACCTAGGTCTTGGTTGTGTTCTTATGCAACGAGACAAGGTTATCGCGTATGCGTCTTGACAACTCAAGGTCCACGAGAAGAACTATAAGACCCACGATCTCGAACTCGGTGCAGTTGTTTTTGCGTTAAAGATATGGCGACACTACCTTTATGGTACTAAGTGTACGATCTTCACCGACCATAAGAGCCTACAACACATCTTGAACCGGAAAGAATTGAACATGCGCCAATGCAGATGGGTTGAACTTCTCAACGATTATGATTGCGAGATACGCTACCACCCAGGCAAGGCAAACGTCGTTGCTGACGCTCTTAGTCGACGAAGCTATTTACATAGTGTTCGTAACGTTCAAGCCCAACACGACCTCGAAGCCCTCATTCGCGACGCTCAGCATGCTTGTTTTCTCGAGAACACTTTGAAGGAAGAAAAGATCCGTGGAACTGAAAATCAATTAGTGAATAAACCAAATGGTATTTTTCACTATCTCGACCGTATTTGGATCCCTAGTCGCAATAATCTCCGAGAGATTTTGCTGACTGAAGCCCACAAATCTCGATATTCCATTCACACCGGTGCCGACAAGATGTACCAGGACCTTCGTGCCAGTTATTGGTGGCCGGGAATGAAGAAGGATATCACTCTATACGTCTCGAAATGCCTAACTTGCTCGAAAGTTAAGGCCGAACACCAACGACCCTCTGGCTTGCTTGAACAACCTGAGATCCCGATGTGGAAATGGGAGAGTATTGTCAAGGATTTCATTACGAAACTCCCTCGCACACCATCAGGTCATGATAGCATTTGGGTTATCGTCGATCGTCTTACGAAATCCGCCCACTTCTTACCAATACGAGAAGACCTCAACTTAGAACGGTTAGCACGAATCTATACCGACGAGGTCATTTGTCGACACGGGACGCCTCGTGACATCATCTCTGACCGCGATGGTCGATTTAACAAGCGACTCTGGGAGACATTCCAAGCCGCTCTCGGTACAACTTTTAATCTCAGTGCCACATTCCACCCCCAGACCGACGGTCAGACTGAGCGCACGATCCACACCCTTGAAGACATGCTTCGTTCGTGCGTTATAGATTTTGGTGGTAAATGGGATTCGCATTTACATTTAGTAGAATTCTTGTACAATAACAGTTATCACGCTAGTATTCAAATGGCACCCTTCGAGGCATTATATGGTAGAAAATGTCGATCGCCTATTGTATGGCACGAGATCGGAGACGCACAAATCACCGGTCCCGAGTTGATACAAGAAACGACGGACAAGATTCACCAAATAAGAGACAATCTCTTGAAAACTCGGAGTCGTCAAAAGAGTTACGCCGATAAATATCGCAAGCCCCTTAATTTTGAAGTTGGCGATCACGTACTCCTAAAGGTTTCACCTTGGAAGGGGGTGATCCGATTCGACAAGAAAGGAAAGCTAGCGCCACGATACGTGGGTCCCTTTAAGATTCTGGAAAGAATTGGCAAAATGGCCTACCGACTTGAATTACCGGAGGAACTCAGCAACGTACATCCGACTTTCCACGTCTCAAACCCCAAAAAGTGCCTAGCTGAAGAAAATATTCATGTACCTCTCGAAGACTTGCAAGTTAACGAGACCTTGCACTTTGTAGAAAATCCTGTGGAAATCATGGATCGAAAGGCCAAGAAACTTCGACGCTCACGCATTCCCATAGTGAAGGTTCGCTGGGAAGGTAAACGTGGCACCGAGTTCACTTGGGAACTCGAAAGTGATATGAAAGCTTAATATCCGCAACTCTTTGTTACGTCTACTACTTAATTTCGGGACGAAATTCCCTAAAGTAGGGGAGACTCTAACAACTCGTATCTCGGTTGTTCCCACTTTCGTCACACTTCTTTCTTAAAGCGCTTGTACTCTCGAGATTCGATTAAAGCTATGGGTTAAACTATATTTTAAACGCACATTACAACGCTTATCTAATTACAGTTATCGCATTTAAACACTATTAATAACGCTTACTACTTAAGCGCATTTTATCGCATTTTACATCGCTTATTTAGACACTTATACTAAACGCTATCCCAACACAAGCTCGAAACATGAATTTATTTATATTATGTGTGTTATTTGTATGATTACTTGTTTAGAATGTTATGTGGTTATCAACGCAACGCTTATACGCTCAAACGCTCACTCGTAACTTGATAAAACGCAACGCTTAACAAGCGAACCAAGTTGGAAAACTAACAAACGCAAACCCGGCCATCCGAATGGCCATCCGCCCAGATGGGGCTCATGCGCTCGGATGGAGACCATCCATCCGGATGGAGCCATCCGGACACCGCCACTCGCTCACCGACTTAACCCCTTGCCCTCCTCAATAAATACCCACCGTACACCCCCATTTCAACACTTTGACATTACTATTCGCTCCCAAGTCTTAGACGCGATTCATGGCCTATCTGTTAGCTTTTTCTCCCAAACCTTCTTCAATCTTCACTATATTTCCCTTCTACTCCATCTTCTTCATCAAAATCACACACACACTTTAACTATTTCTCGAAATCACTTATTTTAGACCTCTCGAGGATGGGTTCCACTCGTTTTGCTTGGGCAAACTGTTGTGGAGCATCAATCGATCGAGATTGGTTCAAGATCTAAAGGATTTTCACACTTTTCAACTTATTTATGAAACTTCTCTTCGATTTTTATAAAATATTGGGGAAATCGGGATTCAATCGGACTCTCGACTCATTCCATAGTCAAGAGCCGACTCGAGAACTGATTTCCACCAAAGAGATGGACCGATTAACGGGTCAAACATGAATTTTCATCAAGAACAGCCCGTTTGTCAGAATGGGCAGAGCCCATCTGGTCGAATGGACTGGAGCTGGTATTTTTTCATTGTTTGACACGTTGTCACACCGTCTCCGTAACTAAAACCTTTCGTTTAAGAAAATTTTGCAAAAACTTCTAACGCAACCCATCCGTCCGAATGGACCATGTCCACCCATCCGGTTAGGCTTTGCACCACTCTAAACTTTACCTTCTGTTTTTAAAATACCAAGTTTCACATCGGATTTTATCGTTCGAAACAAAACAGCCCTTCCGACCGAATGGGATCCATCCACTCGGATGACACCCATCCGCCCGGATGACACCCATCCGCCCGGATGACACCCATCCGTCTGAATGGCATCCATCCGTTCGGATGCACTGTCAAACACTTAACCCGCTCGACATTCCGTTTACGACCGTTCAACCCTGAGGAAGACTTATACATCTGTTTCCGTACGCAGGCTGACCCGGCGCTCCCTGCAATCCAATCCAAATTGTGACACGCCGCCCCTAAACTCCTCTGTGAAATAAACACCTGAAACCCTGTCACACCTACTCTTTACCTCACTCATCTCTCCCACCGGTGAAATAAACACAAAACCCTAACCGTTCATGATGAATCAACAAATCACAAAATTCACAAATCTAAGAAATTGCCAAAATCAACAAGTAAAAAAATTACTCAGTACCGTTAATTGAGTGATGAATGAACAAATGTTGATTTTGTGGGGGGTGGGTTGCGGTTGGTGGTGGTTGCACAGTGGTTGATGCTGGCGCCGCCGCCATTGTTTCTGGGTTGGGGTTTTAGTCAGGTGGTGAAACGATGGGTTAATGGTGGTGGCGATTGGTTGATGGTGGTAAGAGGTGGGAGGTGGTGGTGGTGGGATCTGAATGTGTGAGAGTATGTGTGGTAGAGAGAAAGCAGCAAAGGGAGAGAGAAAGAGAGGTAAAGAGAGAGAGAGAGAGAGAGAGAGAGAGAGAGTGTGTGGTATAGAGAGAGAAATAGACTTAAGAGTTTTATATATAATATTAATAACAATAATACTAATACTAATAATAGAAATAAAGGGGTAAAAAGACTAAAATACCCTTGGGTAACCAAATTTAACAAAAAAATCTAACTGGGTTAGGCTTAGAGGACAAAACTTGCAACAAAATTCCCTATAAAGGGCAAAACCTGTCAAAATTCGTTGAAAAGGACACCACCTGAAAAGTGATATATAGATAAAGGACAAAACTTGTAATTTTTCCTACTAGTAAGTAATATATAGCTAAACGAGATTATGATTAGCAAGCCAATCATAATGAATAGAGACGACTGGTTTCCAATTAATGTATTGTTAGGTCTCATACATGTATATATAAATTTGATACAGCTGAAACGTGTGTACGAGTCGATCTAAACCTGAATTTCGGATCACCCACCAAGAGTATAGATGCAAACCAAATAGAAATAATCACAACTATAAGGTGTTTAAGTAACGTGAACCTTAAACGATTGTAACTGATTAAGAATAGCGAGTTACCTCGATTCAACAACTAAAAGCGCTAGATCCCGAAAAATGAAAACTTCACCCCTCAAGAATTTCCAAAAATCCAAGTTTCTTCGGTTTCTACTCGCGAACACGAACTAGACAAAAAACGGAATGAATGGTTGAAATAGCAGTCACGTACTAGTTCAGTACGGTGCGGCGGCGAGCAGCGCCAATGACCCGGTGGTGATGGTCACGGTGGTAATGATGGCATGCGACAATGGCAAGACCAGCGAAGGTGGGTAGTGGCACAGAAGCAAGACAACGGATTAGGGTTCGTTAGGTTTCTACTAAAATGGTATAACTTGAATAGATCCCTTAAGTTCCCTTTATATAGCCACGAAACCCTAATCTAGGTCAAATTCAAACAAGTCTCTCCATGTCTGTCCCATGGGTTTTTGGGTTTCTAAATAATGATTTAATAAATAATAATTCAAACTTTTTAGATATAATTATCTAAATCAATAATTATCAAATTAACTCTTTAATTTATTAACCTAAAATTAAAAGAATATTTATTTCTTTATTCTTTTATTTAAGTTAATTAACAACTAATTAACTAATCAAAATTTCGTTTAATTAAACATATAATTAAATCTATCTACTATAATAAAAGAAACCAACTTTTGGATACGTGTCATTCATTGAAGGTATCCTCAAATATATACTTATTTTGTATTAACTAAATAAATAAATATTAAATCTTATCATACTTTAATAAAATATTATCCTCAAATCTACATTGTTAATTTAATATATTTTAAAACAAATACCTCTCTTTCCTACTTATCTTATATTAAATATATAAATAATAAATTAATATTAAAGGTTATCCTAATTTATTAAAAATTTAACTTTTTTTTTATTATTTGGTATACAAAATTATATTTATTCAACTCGTGTAAAACGCGGGGTTTTAAAAAAATCAAGTTTTTTTATTATTTACTATACAAAGTTACATTCATATAACCCGTGTAATACACGAAGTTTTTAAAGATATAACTTTTTATCATTTGCTATGTAAAATTAGATTTATCCAACACGTGTAATACACGAAGTTTTTAAGGATATAATTTTTTTTTTATTATTTGGTAGATTTTTCAACCCGACTATACACGGGTTTTTTAAAGATACGACATTTTTAGTATTTAATATACAAAATTACATTTATTTAATCTGTGTAATACACATGGTTTTTAAAGATATAACTCTTTTTTAGATCTATTCAACAATTGTACTATACAGGGTTTTTAATGATATAATTTTTTTTATCATTTGGTAGATTTATTCAACCCGATTATACATGGGTTTTTAAAGATACGACGTTTTTAGTATTTAGTATACAAAATTACATTTACTTAATCTGTATAATACACATAGTTTTTAAAGATATAAACTTTTTTATTATTTGATATATAAAATTACATTTATTTAACCCGTACGATACACGAGTTTCATAAAGATATAACTTTTTATTATTTAATATATAAAATTACATTTATTTAACTCGTGTAATACACGGGGTTCTAACCTAGTAACTCTATATTTAATTATCTCTTGTTTAATGAATTTTTATTTTTTTCTTGATAACAATATCTAATAAATAAATTTGATTATCTAATACTAATAAAAAGGTCCCTTTAATGCCACATGACATTTTTTTATAATAACAAATTTCACTAAAAAACCATGTGTCAATTTATCATTTACCTTAATCATAATAAATAATAAGTAAATTAATATAAAGACTATTAAATGATTGAATTTAATATATATATATATATATATATTAAAATAATCTTATATTTATGATTATATCTCTTCAATATTCTTAATATTAATTATCTATTTACCTATACTTTAATATAATATCTCTACTTTAATAAAAAAAAACATACTTATCAAAAGAAGATGAGATAACCAAAAATATATACATCCATCCATCCATCACTATTTGATGTAACCAAAAATTTCAAACCTCATCATGTTTATAATTTGTCATTATCATTTTCACAAATTTTAAACATATATACAAACTATATATATATATATAGAGAGAGAGAGAGAGAGCGGTTAACATACAAAAGCCCTTATCATACTTCACGTACGCGACAATCGTAACCATCAGATCAGGGCTACAATCATGCATGGAACAGTTAATAACGCATGGATCAGTTTGTTTTGTGATAATCACGCATGGGAGCAATAATCACGCACGTTAAGTTGATCAAAATGTAATCACGCATGTTATCTATATTAATCACACATGTTGTGTTTTGGTCGCGTACGTTAACGTACGTTAAGCCGTGAAGTACATTATACTTTCTCTCTCTCTCTCTCTATATATATATATATAGAAAAAGTGTAACGTACAATAGGGCTTATCGTACACTCGTACGCGATTGTGGTATTGCATGTTATAAAAAAAGCTTGCTGGAAATCGTATGTTGGTATTTTTTTATGAAATCGTATGTTGGTATATAAAGCAATTTCACATGTTGGTTTTTCAGCACAAATCGCATGTTCAAGAGTGAATTCGCACCAGATCGTACAACTGGGATGATCGCGTACGTTTTGTACGATAAGAGCCATTGTACGTTAATGTTGGGATTGAACCCTACTAGAGGAACAGATAATGAAAGCCAAAAACGGATCATGACAGTGGATTCACAATAATCAGCTGTTTACTTTAAGCTTTCACCTTGACAGTGAATCAAACATCTGACATGCTCCAAGTACTGCCCTTATCAACAACTGCTGATCCTATAAACCACTGTGAAACCAAAGCACTGATGAAGTTTAAAGGCTGAAGCTCAATCTACTGCTGAAATCCAAGTACTGCTGAAGAGTTAAAGCACTGCCCTTTCAAGGCCTGATCACCCTTTGAAGAAAGCACTGTTGCTCATACAACAGTGGTTGATTACGTCAGTGGAATGTAGAGTCAGTGTTTATATATCAGTGTTTGGAATGTAATCAATGTCTGTATGGTCAGTAGTTGTAGAACAGTAGATAGAGTTTGTTAGTTTGTTAGATGTCACTTTCATGGTGACGTCAGCTGAGATGCCTCAGTGGTTTGGTTTGTCTATAAATGGAGCAGTACTCTGTACTGTTACATTTGATTCGTTTTGAGAGAGTTCTTCTCCTCAATTCAATCCTTTCATCTTGTGCAATCCAACCTTGGGGCATCTGGCTGAGGGGGAGCTTAGTATGTAAGTATATCTGTAATCCTAACAATTGGTATCAGATCCTGGGCAGTCAAAATTCAATCTAACAATCAATTTGACATAACAGTTTGGCTCATTATTCATTGATACTAAGGTTGGGTGCTTTTAGTTGAAAAACAGAGTACCGAGTAAACCATGTTCAAAATGGTTATTCAAAACTCTGTAAATCAACCAAGATGTCATACGACACACAAATTTCACACAACAAGTGATCTCATGCACAAGACACTCATGGTTTCTAGATCTGAAAACATATCTGTGAAAACTATGGGATTATCTCTTATTTTCAAAATTGATTTCAACTATTGTTGTGAATTTTGTGCTGTTTCCTCATGTTTTATATTAAAGTATGAACCTCAGATGAACAAAACCTATGTTCTTAAAACATTAGTGTTTTGGTAAACATGAAAGAGGGAATTTAAAACTTTAGTTATAAGATCTGGTATGTTGAAAAACAGGTTGAGGATCCTCAAAAGGAACAAATCAACCCTGGTAAAAATACACTAAGAAAATTAGGGTTCAACATAGTCCGTATCATATGTAATGTGAGATGGGTTGAAAACTTGTGCAAATGCGACCAATTCTCTTAAACATTACTATAAAATGATTCTGGATTGAGTATTCCTTCAATAAAGACCTCCCAGTAAGTAATTCATTACTTATCAATGGGAAGGGTGAAAGGGGAAGAAGAAAATTAACAAAAGCTCAGAAGTGTGTTTATCTCAGAACTTTTGAAGTCAAAAGAAAAGAGTATAAACATAAAACACTTTCGAGTCAGAGTTTAGGGTAATAATGGTCATTAAGCAACTATGTGTATTTATCTGTTCACAAAAAGGTTTAGGTAAAAATGGAAATTCCGGTGAATGAACTTCAAAGAGGAATAGACAAATCTTAAAAATCATCACATGGTTATCAAAAACTCATGTGTACATGTATCCTCAATTCTGTTGTCAATCAATCAACAAGAAAATGGCACAAAAACAGTGGCCAAAATGTTTCATACGACTGATTGTCAAACCACTGACCATTTTCATAAACTTGAGAATGATATGATTAAGTATTTTATTGATATTATACCAGATCCTTTTTGATGCTGTTCTCAGAAAATCCTTTAATTTTTTTTTATATAGGATTGTCTCGAATAACCAGGATATATTGTTCATTTTTTAAGAATAATATATTTTGAACTTTTGCTTGTTTTTGTTGGCAATAGTTTCAATTCCCTGTCAGGATATAGTACCTTACTTTTGATTGGTATTATTGTCCTCATATACGGGTCAAAAGGAAATGGTGCATATGTCAAGGTCATGTCATACTCAAGGTTGATTGCTAAACAGTGTCTAAACTACTGGAGCACTCATGTTTTAATTTGGATATTAAACGAAAATGAGTTGCCTTAGTAAAAAGTTCTCATCATCCGGGGTACAAAACCACTGTCAGTAATTCGTAAGAATTTCAATAGAAAATTTGACATGTGGCAAAACCTTGAATGAAAATCCCTGCAAAAAGTTGCTGAATATGAACTTTCAAACCATTGCCCTTATTTTAACCCTAACTACTGTTTTGCTCAAACGTCTGTTTCCTAATTACTATCCACTGCTGAAAGTCAACCACTGATCCTCATTTTGCTTGGCAAGCACTGATGGTCAAAATCAGTGTCTTATCCACTGATATGCTATCCTCTGATAGTAAAAATCTTCCACTGTCATCACATTATTACCGTTGTAACTACTGATGCTTGATACATCAATGGTTCTTAAAACAACTGTCTTCCATTCTTCATCCATATCATCAGAGGTTGACACGTGGTCAGTTTTTAGCCTTCAGATCATAATAACCGCTGCCACATCAGCGATCACTTTTTCCCTAAATAAAACCCTGATCAAAACCCCCAAACAGGGTTTTACACTGTCGAATTGAATTCCAAAGTTCTCTTCTCAAAGCAGTTTCCAACTTTTCTTCCCAAATCACTCTCTGATTCTTCTTCATCAAAATGACGAAGTCAAAATCAAAATCAAAATCTAAACCAAAATCACCATCATCTTCAAAAGAGGTCGCTCAAACGGCCGAAGAATCCATCGAGATACCATACAAATCTCCTCATAATTATCTGGGTTTGCTCACAAAACCTACCGATAACCACACGTTCGACTCTATCATTGATACAATATCTGCATCAAAGTACAAAACTTTGTTGACAGCAGATGCTCCCATTTTTTTGCAAACCCAGAGAGAGTTCTGGAAAAAGGTGACGCTTGAAAAACAAGACGATAAAGTCATAGCCATTAACTCCTCGATACAGGGTAAAGTGATTAAAATCACTCCGCAAACAATCTCAGAAGTCTTCAAACTCGATGATCAGAATGGTAAAACTTCCTTTGACAAAAACGAGTTAAAAGCTGATTTTCTGAAAAGGGGATATGCAGAACAATCAAAGGTAGATACCTTACAAAAAGGTTATTTTCCATCTGCACCCAGATTTTTATTTCACACACTTTTAAGTTGTGTTTCAAATAAAACAACAGCGTTTAATGAAATACCATTGAAGATTCAATGCCTGGGTTATGCTATTTTAAACAATAAAGATTACAACTACTCCCAGGAGATCTTCAACGACTTAGTAAAGAACGTTGATAGCAAATCATTTTTACTTTTTCCAAGATTTATGAGCTATTATTTCAAACAAAAATTTGAAAAAGAAAATGAAAATTTGCTTAAACAAGGTGCCTATTTTCAAATAAAAGGCTTAACAAAAGAAACATTTTCCAGAATGATGGCACCAATAAAAACAAAAGCAGAGGTGTCTGAGCAGACTTCAGCAGTTACCACTGCTCCTCAGACATCTGCTGCTGAGCCCACTGCTCCAGGTGATCATAGCAGCACTACCACTGCTTTGAAACCCACACCTGCCACTACTAAAAAGACCAAAAAGAAAACATCCAGAAAGCCCCCCAAACCCAAAACAAAGGCAACTCTGGAAGATGAGATCCCAGAGTTAATGCCTGTGACAACACAAATGTCACCACAAACCACTGCTGCTACTTCCTCCCAGCAGTCGGTAGAAAGATCTCCACCATTGCCTAAAACTCCTCCTGCATCCTCACAAAAGGATCAGGTTGTAAGCACAGGGACCCCACAATATGAAGCTCTGGATTCAATCGGATCCATCTTCCTTAGTCCTGATCCCAAGGACATGTCTCTTTCAACTCCCATACCCTCACCAATAATATTACCACAATCCATGCTACCTTTGTTGCATGCAGTTGTTATAGCTCAGACACAAACCAGTTCCTCTCTATCACCTGTCACTGAGAGTATACCCCCACAAGTGACTGGGTCTGATGCTTATACCTCTGCTATCCCAGCAACAACTGAGGAGGTTACACCCCCTGAGTTACAAGTAACTCTCGGTGGTAGTTCAAGTGGAGCAGCAACTACAACTGATGGATCAACAGATCTTCAGTTGGACAGTTGTTTCATTAGTAAGACTCCCTTGAAGGCAATTTCTTCCATAGCAACTTCGGTAACCACCAGTGAGTTGGTTCTAACCACTGGTACCATCAAAGGTTTATCGAGTGCTGAAGAAAGAAGTCCCCAGTACCAAGAACAAGGGGTATCGATGGGTGATTTTTGGGACTCTGTTCCTAAGACACACATTGATACAACCACTGCTGGTGGGGATTCAGATGATCCCAGTAAAATGGGTGATGATTCAAAATATCAGGAATTGACATGCAGAGTTGAAAAACTTGAAACCTCGGTTGCTGAAATAAAGGATATGGTGCAAGAGATTCTGAAAGCTCAAAAAGCACAATCCTCTGCTGTACCACCTCAAGCACCTGCTCCACCACAAGCATTTGCTGCAAATGAGCTCTGGAATATCTTTCAACCCTTACTTGAACACCAAAAACAGATGGCTGATCAGCAGCATGAAACACATGTAAAAATGCTGACAAATATGGTGGAGTCAAGATTCAAAGATACTCAAGCAGATATCAAGGCTATAAAGGCCAGCATACAAAAGACTGCCCATGGTGAAAAAGTTCCCTCCACTATCCTTTTTATGGATAACCCCCTTGCAGATAATGCCAAAAAGGGGGAGAATGTCAAGAAGATGAAGAAAAAGGGAATTGAAGATGGTCTGTATGTTGAACCAGAGCAAGGAAAACAGAAATCTAAAACAGCTGATACAGCAGTAGTTACAAAAACTGCTGTCAGTAGCCAAGCAGCTGCTATCTCTTCAACACACACCACTTCATCACACACCACCAAAACCACTGTCTTCACACCATCATCATCTACAATCATATCACCACCACTGCCTCCTGCCATAAAGCAGAAGACAGCAGATGTTACAACATCTGCTGTAATGACAACAGTGGTTGAGACACCAGTTGTTTCAACGACTGTTGGTCAGACACTTTCCATCAGTCAAACCACTGATCCACCAATGACATCATCAGCCTCTCCTACAATAAAAAGGAGAAGGGTTTTCATTCCTGATGATAAGTCACCACCACCATCCCCATCATCAAAAACTACCTCACCACCTTCATCCCCTGCTCAAAAGTAGAAGACATCTGCTGACATATCAGCAGTTGTAATGACAACAGCAGTTGAAACACCAGTTGTTTCCACAGCTGTTAGTCAGTCATCTTCCACTGTTTCCACCAGTCTCACATCAAAACCAACAAAGCTCTACACCAGAAAAAGAAAACTTACTCAGCCAGATGAGGACCAATATGATCCCACTGCTGCAAGATATCCTTTAGAACTAGAAGCTATAAAAAATGAGATGAGGCAATTCTACACTGATGATGATCCTTCAAACAGAAGATTTTCTTCACTCGTTGGCTTCATGGTTCCAGAAGACATGGATGAATATCTTGAACTCAAAGTAAGACAGGCTAAGATAAGAGCCAAGGTTGAATGTAAAGGTCAAGGTGATGAAGCCATTGCTGAAAGATTGGATTTTCTGCTCACAAAAGTCAAACAAATAAAAGATTTTGCACAAGAGCTGAGTAAAGAAAAGGCAGAGCAACGAAAAGAAATGAGAGGAAAACTTCTTGCATACATAATGCAAGAAAAATTTTATCCTGCTGAAGAAAACCAATTTGAAGAATGGCCAATAGTGGCTTTAAAGCATGAAGCTGATAGGATTGATAGAATCAAGAATGATCCTAGAAAGAAGAAAAATGCTCCAAATTGGAGTACATACAAAAAACTCATCTCAGACCTAACAACTGAGTATAAAAGAAAGAAACAGGAGCTGGTGAATGCAAAAGTGGACACTGCAAATGCCATATCAAAATGGTCAAAGCAGCAAACTGATGAAGCCTATGAAAGGCTGAAGAAAAGGAAGATAACTGTTTCAGGCACTTCAAAGAAGCATGAAAAAATGATGAAGCTTGAACAACAGATAGAAAACCTCAAAACACTGTACCGATCTACTCTTGTGACAAACCAAGAAGAAGAAGAACAGCTGAACAGTGAAGAGGAAAAGGAAAAGGAAGTTGAGTTCTTCAAAGAAACCATCATGAAAATGGGTCTAAAAGAAGAGAATTCAGAAAAACTTCAAAACCTTTTTAAGAAGGTGTTAACTAAGCCTGCATCACCAAATACTTCAGAAATTTCAGATATTGAGCCAGATCAACAAAAGAGACAGGAGCAGATAGAAACAGAGACTGCAGAAGACATAGCTGCAGCAAACAATGTCATTGAAATGGCCTTCAAAAGAAGGTCTGAAAGTCTGCAAGTTTTCACAAGGCCAACATCTCCCAACTCATCTATGAATAAATCTCTCCCAAGAAACCCATTGGGTTTAAAAGTACTAAAGTGGATGTCTGATCAAAAGACCCACGTATTGACCCTGGTCAGATCCAATGGCGAAGTGAAGTACATATCAAGGAAAGAAGCACTAGGCCTTAGTGTTGAAGATTTGCAGGATCTCCTTGAACTTACACTGTGCCGGGATGAAGATGACACAAGTTCCAAAGAATTTGAAGAAGAATTTAAAACAAAAGCAAGGGAACTTCTGATGAGTAATAAAGATCCAGAATAATGAAGGGTTTTGGCATTATCTGTTCCAGGGGGAGATTGTTGGGATTGAACCCTACTAGAGGAACAGATAATGAAAGCCAAAACCAGATCATGACAGTGGATTCACAATAATCAGCTGTTTACTTTAAGCTTTCACCTTGACAGTGAATCAAACATCTGACATGCTCCAAGTACTGCCCTTATCAACAACTGCTGATCCTATAAACCACCGTGAAACCAAAGCACTGATGAAGTTTAAAGGCTGAAGCTCAATCTACTGCTGAAATCCAAGTACTGCTGAAGAGTTAAAGCACTGCCCTTTCAAGGCCTGATCACCCTTTGAAGAAAGCACTGTTGCTCATACAACAGTGGTTGATTACGTCAGCGGAATGTAGAGTCAGTGTTTATATATCAGTGTTTGGAATGTAATCAATGTCTGTATGGTCAGTAGTTGTAGAACAGTAGATAGAGTTTGTTAGTTTGTTAGATGTCACTTTCATGGTGACGTCAGCTGAGATGCCTTAGTGGTTTGGTTTGTCTATAAATGGAGCAGTACTCTGTACTGTTACATTTGATTCGTTTTGAGAGAGTTCTTCTCCTTAATTCAATCCTTTCATCTTGTGCAATCCAACCTTGGGGCATCTGGCTGAGGGGGAGCTTAGTATGTAAGCATATTTGTAATCATTTGATTCTTATTGTAAATCTTTTGACTAAATGAATTGCATATGCTTTCTCTAAACTATTTTCTCCTTTGATTGTGTTTACAAAGTTTGTTATTCATTTCCGCTGCACTTTACATTGTTTCATATTCATTCATTGTTCAATTTACACAAACAAACACAATCATGAGGGCCTCCGATCCTAACAGTTAACCTGCTTCTATATATATATATATATATATAGGGTCAGGATTTAGAGAAAACGGTGAAAAGTGTGAGAACGGTCAGAACGCTTATGAATCGTCCGATCAAAACAATCCATGGACTAGATTGCTGTCACACCCCGATATTTCCACGTATTACCGGTGAGCCCGTTGGGAAGTATCGTGACGTAGTTGATATCATCATAGTCAATTTATTCACAGTTTAATGCACAGCGGAAGTCTAAAGATAATAACATTACAAACCGATTGAAAGTAATATCAATTATTACAAAACGGTTGTAAAGAGATCCACAGGCGGATCAAGGATAAAAGAAACATTGTTCAACAGATTTTTAAACATCTAAGCTTGCAAGACTCTTTATTGATGCTAGGAGTAGCCAGCTCATTTCGCTTAGTACATGCATTTAACCTTTTTGGAAAATACGTCAGTTTTCACTGGTAAATACAATTAACCGACTCGTTTTGAAAATGTTTAAGAAAAATGATTTAAATGCACAAGGCACAAATAATCTTTTATAACTTGGGATAATTATTTAAAATAAACTTGTAAAAGAATTATATGTTTATTATACGTTCAGTAGCCCGGGTTGAATACCGGGTTAAAGATTAATGGACACACCACATAATATAACCAACGGCGAGTTATTCTCAAACACGCAGGTATACCATTTTACATACGCACCGGCAGGTGTATGCCTACACCCCGTGCTTAAGTCGTGGCCATTGAGCCGAGGATATCCAGGACACGACCATCAACCCCCCAAAGGCTTTAGCAAACAAAACATATTAAACGGGTTATATCAATGAATTAACCTTCATACGATTAAAGATTCAATACCCGACCAAGCGGTATTTTATATACCGTATCCCAAGCCCATATAAGGGAAAATAAGTTAAAAGTATTTACCTGAGCAAATTATACAAATTTATCCCAGCCGTATACAATCAGCAGGTGCAAATATCTTTTACTGGGCTCCTAAATCTGGAACGAAGGTTTTAATAACCTATTAGATTCCTAACGGGTCTTACTTAAGTTTAAACTTAGACCGGTTAGTTTTAAGGAAAGATATACGGTTCAAAGCGCAATATTAAGCGAAGACCGGATTAGAATGTGATTTAGACCTGACAAATATGAAGACTTGTATAATATGGGTAAACTAAACACATTCTGGATTTTGAGGTAAAAATGATAAGGTTTGACCCGTTTCGGTCAATTTATGCAAACTAGTCACATAAACCGTACCGTACGCGAAAAGTGCATAACGGGTAACCAAAAGAGTCATATACAGGTTTCACAAGTTAATATGCCTTAAATATGTTGTGATATCAGTAGGATACCTTCCATTATGCCCAAAACGAATTTAAAGTCAAATTAAGCCCCGTAGGGGTATTTTGGTCATTTTAAAGGTTATAAAAGAGGTGAAATATTAATCTGAGGTTCTGGTCTAAAATGATCAGTAAAAATAATTATTTTTGCAAGTCATATTAGTAGGGTATTGCATATATGTGAAATTTATCATTTATAACCAAACTATGCGCCGTAGGGACATTTTGGTCATTTCACATAAGCTTTAAAGGTCAAATTTGGAAATCTAAGTTCAAAACTTTTACTTACTGTTAAAGTATAAAAATTTACTTAAAACATCATTAGGTATTAAGTCTTATGTGTCAAAAATAGTTTTAACCCATACTATGCGTTTAAAACGCGTAAAAAGTCGGTTTTAAGCGATTTTTAGGTTATATAAGGAAATCTGAGTTTTTGATCAGTTTATAAAGTTCAAAATATTTTATTTATCATATAAAATCAGTAGCAAAAGATTTGGTAACAATATGTTATGTAAAATCATTTTATTAGTAAAAAGGGTATAATCGTCAATTACCGAATCAAAGCAAGAACCCTACATTATGATCAGTTTAAAAATAAATAAAATTCTTCAAAAATCCCAAAATATTATATTACATCAGTGGGTAAAAATTTTGGTGTCAAAATTTGGGTTTAGATAGGCTTTATGCTAATAATGCCGTTTAATTAATAAAAAGCTTTCAAATTACGATATTGTGCATAACTCCTAATTTAGACCTCAAACTGATGTCAAATTTTTAGGACATGATTATAAATCAGTAATAAAGGTTTTTTTACTCTCACATTTTCAAAAATCTCGTTTTAGGGTCAAAAGGGCATAATGGTCAACATTTCGGTAATTAACGGAAACATGCAAATGAATCGGATTAATTAGGAACCAAGTTGTATAACCTCAAAGGGTTATACTAACCTATAACCTGGTCCTAATGGAGCTCTAAGGCATATCTAAACTAAGCTAAATCGGGTCAAAACTGAAAGTCAAAGCAAAAGTCTTCTCTTGCGACTTTCGGTTCCGAACCGAGCCTAAACTCAAAATTGTCGGGTTGAACATGCTTAGACATGTTCTTACATTAATTACCAAGTTATATTAGTGTTAAAACAGGTTCCATAACTTCTACATTGTTAATTATGAGTTTATTTGCAAAATAGCTTTCTGTTGACTTTTTAATATTAAGTTTGACCCGACAATTGACCAAGTTAAAGTGGAAATCAGAGGGTGCCCTTTTACGGACTTATTACCCACATAATTACCAACTCATAGCCACTTTCAATTCGAAAAATGACTGGGCCATTAGTGATTAATCACTAAGTCAAAGCTTAATTACGACGGCTTTGACTTTTGGTCATTAAACTAAGAAAACTTGAATTAGGAAGGCTAAGAATGCTTACAAAGGCTCTTAGCACGAATTAGGAGCTGAGGGAAACTTGCTTGAAGTCCAGAGAGCTCCAGAGAATGAGTTGAGAATGATTTTTGAGAGTGCAGGTGAACAAGTGTAACAATCAAGAGCTTATATAGAATTTTAAACATCTCAAGATCATTCCACACAAGTCTACAAGTGTTTTCTGATCATCCTAGGTGTCCCCTATGCATGTATTACTATTGGCTCAGTCCCTGAATTCGAAAACCACCATGCAAAGGCGGTGTAACCTACTGTACATGCATCTGTCATTTTTTTCTACATCTGATAGGTCTACGCGGCCCGCGTAAGACTTGTCTCATGGTCTACGCGGCCCGCGTGAGGGTCTGATCCGGTTACCAAGTTTCAAATATTGCAATTTTGGTCCCTGGTCCTTCTAAACTTGATTTAACTTGCGTTTATTGCACTTTTAACCCCCAAACTTGACTTTTAAGGGTCTTGAGTCTTTAAACATTTAATAATAAGCCTTCGGTTAGTCACGAGGTCACCCGAATGGTCTTGAAATGCAATATTAACGCATTTAACCCTTATTACTTGTAATTAACACTTTGATTATTTATATGCGTCGAAACTCCACGAATTTAATATCCGTTATTCTTGGGATCAAAATAGATCATCACAATGTTTTTGGGATCGTTAAAAGGTCACTCAGAGGTTTCTTTCAACATGTTGACACTTTTAACCCCTATGTTTCGTAAGATCCTTATTTTAAGCAAAAACGACTTCCATTGTTCGATAATTTATTCGTTAAAGAATACGAACGTCGTGTGAGGTCAATCAGAGGCACAAGAATGGCATGTTGACACTTTGGATCCCTTTATTAACATATTTACATTGTTTAACAATTTTAGTCCTCCAGAAATAATTCCTTACCCGTTTAAAGTCCATGACACATGTCTTCATAATATTGGTCGTGATTTTACGAGGTGTTACATCCTCACCCCCTTAAAAGAAATCTCAACCTCGAGATTTACTGAAATAAACGAGGGTACTTCTGTTTCATTGTGGATTCAACCTCCCACGTGTATTCGGGACCTCTACGGGCATCCCATTTAACCTTCACAATCGGTACGTGCTTCTTTCGAAGTTTCTTGACCTGTGTCGTTCCTCGATCGACAAAGGTTTTTCAACAAATTTTAAGCTTTCATCTATATGCACATCCTTATGTGACATGGCTAGCGATTCATCAGCTAGACATTTCTTCAGATTGCAGATGTGGAACACATTATGAATTCCACTGAGCTCTTCAGGCAGGTTTAACTTGTAAGCCACTGTTCCGACACATTCAATGATCTCGAATGGTCCTATGAATCTGGGGCTTAACTTGCCTTTCTTGCCAAATCACATTACCCCTTTCCAGGGTGATACTTTAAGTAACACTTTGTTACCTACCTCGAATTTTAGAGGTTTACGCCTTTTATCTGCGTAGCTTGTCTGCCTATCCCTGGCAGCTTTGAGACGATCACGTATCTGCACAATCTTATATGTCGTCTCCAGGACTATATCAGGTCCGGTCAGTTGGACATCCCCAACTTCTGCCCGACAAACGGGCGTCCTGCACTTTCTTCCATACAAAGCTTTAAAAGGTGCAGCTTGAATACTGGAATGATAGCTATTATTATACGAAAATTTGATCAACGGAAGATGATCATCCCAACTTCCGCCTAAATCAATAACACAAGCTCTTAGCATATCCTCGAGCGTTTGAATTGTACTCTCGCTTTGCCCATCCGTCTGAGGATGATATGCAGTGCTGAAATTTAATCGAGTGCATAGGGATTGCTGAAAGCTTTTCCAAAAATGCGATGTACACCTTGTATCCCTATCAGAGATGATAGACATAGGCACTCCGTCAAGAGATACAATCTCGTCCACGTATAACTGAGCTAACTTATCTGAGCTGTGTGTTTCCTTAATAGGTAAGAAGTGGGCTGACTTAGTTAATCTATCAACTATAACCCAAATAGTTTCATTCCCACGCTTAGTCTTTGGTAACTTAGTAATAAAGTCCATGGTTACCATTTCCCATTTCCAGGTGGGAAGTTCAGGTTGTTGCAGCAAACCTGACGGCTTCTGGTGTTCGGCTTTAACTTGCGCGCACGTCAAACATTTGGCCACATAAGTGGCTATAGATTTCTTCAAACCAATCCACCAATAATTTGCCTTTAAATCCTGGTACATCTTATCACTACCAGGATGGACAGAATACTTGGAACTATGGGCTTCTTGAAGAATCACATCCCTAAGTCCTCCATAAATTGGAACCCATATTCGTCCATTCAATCTTAGGATTCCATCCTTGCCATATGATAACTGTTCAGCAGTTACACCCAATTTTTCATTTGGATAGTTAGCTTCTAACACAGCTTCCTTCTGAGCAGCTAACAATCTTCCATTCAAGCTATTCTTCAATTCAATGCTCTTGGCATTGATTCTAATGGGCTTAACTCTTTCCTTTCTGTTCAAGGCATCGGCGACCACATTCGCCTTATCTGGATGATATCGGATTTCACAATCATAATCGTTCAGCGTCTCCATCCATCGACGCTGTCTCATGTTCAGATCCTTCTGGTTAAACAGATGCTGAAGGCTCTTATGATCAGAATAGATCACACACTTAGTCCCATACAGGTAATGCCTCCAAAGCTTTAGTGTAAATACAACGGCTCCCAACTCTAAATCGTGGGTGGTGTAGTTCTTCTCGTGCACTTTTAATTTTCGGGATGCATATGCAATAACTTTGCCCTTCTGCATAAGCACACATCCCATGCCCGTGTGTGATGCGTCGCAATAAACCACAAATTCTTCAATACCTTCTAGCAATGTCAACACAGGTGCATTGCTTAATTTCTGTTTGAGAACATCAAAGGATTCTTGTTGCTTAGGACCCCAATCAAACTTGAAATTCTTGCGAGTCAATGAAGTTAGGGGTGCTGCAATCCTTGAGAAATTTTCAATAAAACGCCTGTAATATCCTGCCAGACCCAAAAAGCTGCGAATCTATGTGGGCGTCTTTGGCTCTTGCCAATTCATGATGGCTTCAATCTTAGCGGGATCCACCTGGATACCACGCTCACTAACCATATGTCCAAGAAACTGGACTTCACAAAGCCAAAACTCACATTTTGAAAACTTGGCGTAAAGCTTCTCTTGTTGAAGAAGCTTAAGAATACAACGAAGATGCTTCTCATGATCAGCCTGATTCTTCGAATAAATAAGAATGTCATCAATGAAGACAATGACAAACTTGTCCAAGTAGGGTTTGCAAACGCGATTCATGAGGTCCATGAACGCTGTTGGTGCATTAGTGAGCCCGAAAGGCATCACCAAGAACTCGTAATGACCATAACGAGTTCTGAATGCAGTCTTATGCACATCTTCATCTCTAACCTTCAGTTGATGGTAGCCTGACCTTAGATCAATCTTGGAGAAATAGCTTGCTCCTTGAAGCTGGTCGAATAGATCGTCGATCCTGGGCAATGGATATTTGTTCTTGATTGTAACCTTTTTTAGCTCTCGATAATCAATGCATAAACGCATTGATCCATCCTTTTTCTTCACAAACAGAATCGGTGCTCCCCAGGGAGATGAACTAGGTCGAATAAAACCTTTTGCCAACAAGTCATCCAGTTGAGTCCTTACCTCTTTCATCTCAGTCGGTGCTAACCTATAAGGTGCTCTTGCAATAGGTGCTGCTCCTGGAATAATGTCAATTCTGAACTCCACTTGCCTATCTGGTGGTAAACCAGGTAGTTCTTCAGGGAATACGTCTGGATATTCAGAAATGACAGGGACGTCCTCAACCTTGAGCATTGGTTCATCAATAGTTACTTGTGCCATGTAAATGACACAACCCTTCTTCAAACACCTAGACACCTTAAGCATAGACGCTTGCTTAGGCAACCCATACTGAGTATCTCCATGTATTGTGAGTGGCTCACCATACGGAGTCTTGATAATCACTTGTTTCTTGTCACAAACAATCTGGGCTTGGTTATGAGATAACCAATCCATTCCAATTACTATGTCGAAACCAGCTAATTTCAAAGGAAGCAAAGATAATGGAAAAGAGTGGTTCCTAATGGATATAAAACATCCATCTAACACAGTTGAAGCAGTTTCTATGGTACCATCGGCCAATTCTACTTCATATTTTATGCTTAGGGTTTTAACAGGTAGATTTAACAACTTACAAAACTTATCATCAATAAACGACTTATCTGCACCCGAATCAAATAATACCCTTGCATAAACATCATTGATAAGAAAGGTACCTGTTATCACGTTGTCATTCTGGATTGCTTCTTGAGCATTCATCTGAAAGACCCGAGCATTGGTCTTTTTACCTTCTTCAGGTTTCTTGGCATACTTTGGGCAGTTAGACTTGATATACCCTTTCTTGTTACAGTTGTAACAAGTCGGATCCTTTATCTTCCTACAGTCCAATGTCTTATGCTCACTGGATTTACAGATCCTACAAGCCCTAGGCTGCGATTGGGATTTTGATTCATACCTGCACTTTCCCAGATGACGCTTCTTGCAGGTCTTGCATTTGGGCTTCTCACCCGACTGTTGGTCATCCTTCTTGAACCCTGAACTCTTCTTGTGATCAGAGTTTCCCTTATGCTTCTTATCTGAACGGTGTGAGTTATCATCCTCACGCTTCCTCTTCCCCGCATCAGAATTCCTAAGTGATCTCTGCCTGACCGCATCAAGGGTAAGAGATAATGACAAATCAGCTACTGACCTAAAGGTAGTAGGTCGAGACGCTTTCACACTAGCTTTGATCTCCGGGGCCAAACCCCCAATGAAACGGGCTATGCGTTTTGGTTCCGGTGTCACCAAGTATGGAACCAATCGTGACATAGTATTGAAACTGGTGAGGTATGCCTGGCAGTCTAGATTCTTCATGACCAAGGTCAAGAAGTCAGTCTCAATCTTCTCAACTTCATGTTGAGGACATAAATTCTCTTTGATTAAAGCAACAAACCGATCCCATGTCAGATTATACAACGGGATCTTCTAAGTAGCTTGGATCAATGACCTCCACCAAGCCAGAGCTTCTCCTTTAAATGATTGTGACACAAACTTCACAATATCTTGCTCTGCACAACCACTAATATCAACCACGGTGTCCATCTCGTCAAGCCATGTCATACAATCGATAGCTCCTTTCTCCCGTGTGAAATCCCTGGGCTTGCAGGAGACAAAATACTTATAAGAACAGCCCTTAACACGTGGCTCTTGACTGAGCACTACTTTCTTAGATGGAACACTCCTCTGATTCGATGAGTGATGAGAATCACTCTTGCGAGCTGTATGAGTCTTGGAGGGTGGTTTTGAATGTGGTACAGACTGAGTTCTAACGCGAGTTCCACTCGATTCATTAAATTGTCTATCAAGAGCTCGAGTAATGTCATTATCTATTAATGCCTGCAATTCCGCGCCCGCTAGATTAACTCTGGAAGTGTCATGATTCTCCCTCGGGTGACCGTTGACTTCATCTGACCCAGCCATGTAGCTTGATTGCTACATAAAATATTGACAAGATTTATTCAGAAGTCTATTATGGAATTGTCTTTTATGGCAATTCATTAACCATGGTAACCATAAACCATATTGGTTAATTTAATTTATTAAAATTTTTATTATATTTAATCCCAGTTATAAACTATTAAGGATAATAAGGTGGCATATAGAAGGCCTAGTCACAAGGACAATTTAAATTATAAGCCATGATCTTATTGGATCGAGGCATTAAGGCTTGAATCATAGTTCATCACCTTTTCTTGACAGAGAGTCGTAGACTACAACTGTCTTTTGTCTTATATGACAATGAATATGGCCCGTAGGCCCTACATCACAAATGGATGTTTAAATAATAAAGAAAGGAATTGGAAGGATCCAATATAAGGATGACTTATGCGATTTTATCGAATCACATTTGCCAGGAGTGTTAACATGTTTTCAGATGTTAACAAGGATTTTAAATCTTAAAAGGAACTACCATCATGGCCCTGTCTTAAAATGACATATGGCTAGGTTTTGCCTTCAAGATTTTCTTTTAATATATAATGGCAGATTAATTTTTAAAAGGAGTGATATTTTGCTTTATTTCATATTTCATACATATAATGATAATTGAAATTTTAAATTCAACACATTCCATAAATAAATAATTAAAGAAGAGTACATAGATGCCCTAAACAGGACTTTTACATAAATAACTTGCCCACGCAGGGGCTAAACTGAAAATACAAGTCGTCGCAGAGCAGGGGCTAAACTGAAAATACAAGTCCTCGCAGGGACTGAATACATAAATAGATGTCCACGCAGGGACTTGATTGAAACAAAGAAATTACAACATAAATAAATAAGGAATCTTCAAAAGTCCCTTCTCTTCTTTCCCTTGATCAGATTTTCCAAACCTTTTAGAAATCCCCGGTGGCTCCTACGCTCTTCTTGAACCTCCCGCTCCACCTGGCTCAACCTTTGAAAAATCTCCTGCTGCTGCGGAGGTTGGATCTGCTGCGGCTGCTGTTGCTGCGGAGGTTGAGGAGGCGTCGGGTATTGGTACCCATAGGCCGGGTACCCAGTCTGATATGGGGCTCCATAGGGACCTTCAGGATGAAGTGCATTGTAGTTTGCCGCTACAAGGTACTGGTCAACATCGGGGGCATTGTAGTAGTTATACCCTGGGTAGGCTAGCTGCTCAAAAGGGTTATACGCCGCTGTACCGGCGTAAGAAGGTATTGGGTTATCAAAACCCACATGCGGTGGTGGTGGTGCGACTGGCGCAGAGTCCACCTCAGAAACGGGGTTTGAAGGCCCACCCATATGTGGGTCTTCATATAGTGGTGGGTAATGGCTGCCACTTGAATGTTGAGGGGTGCTGAAGTGGAAATCTCCTCCTCACACGGACATTCGTGCACCTGTTCTTCTTCGCCTCGGTGGCTCCAGAGGCAGTTGCTGCTCAAGCGGTGGTGGTGGCGGTGGCGTGACCGCTACAAAACATGAATCCTCAGAGGGATCCTGCTGCTGCTGCTAAGATGGGTTGTAAGAGGGAGTAAACTCCCAGTTGTATTGGGCAAACCTTGCCTCATAACTGTCTGGACCACGATAAGGTGATCCATGAAAAGATGACCTATCTGAAATCTCGATGGGATGAGTGGGCGTCCCAGATGGTGGTTCGGTAGGATCGGGGTCATCATCCATATCCATATCCTAAGCTTCAGGAAAATGGTCTTCAGGGCCCAATGGGTTATGTCCCATTGGTTCTTCAATTTGATTTTCCGGGTTAAACCGGCTCTGGAAATACGGGGTAGGGTCTTGAAATGTGCGGTGCGACCCCGACCGCTGCAGTGGTAGGTAGGAGTGGTGCGAATCATTGGGCTCGTTCTCCGATTATGGCCCAAAGGAATGATGGTAAGAGGGTGATGAACTAAGCGAGACAGATCGCCTCGCGGGCTCCAAATATGTCCTCCAATGTTCTTGAGGACTTGTGCTCATAGTAGCTGACGGAGTTCGCCGGTGTGAAGGCCCGGCCTCATGATCGTTGGGCGCGTTGAATGTCCCCTTGCCTCGTCCTCCTCTTCGGAACCTTGGTGGCATTTTTGTTGATCCTGCCAAAACAAACAAAAGAAACAACAAAGGAAACAATAGAGGACAAAATAAAAAGAATTAGGATTAGTCCTAAGTTCTTTGCCTAGACTCGGAAGTCGAGGAATGTGCAAACTGTGTCATTGAGATTAAACACAAAAGGCTAGTGTTTAATTCACTCAATGTTGGCTCTGATACCAACCTGTCACACCCCGATATTTCCACGTATTACCGGTGGGCCCGGTGGGGAGTATCGTGACGTAGTTGATATCATCATAGTCAATTTATTCATAGTTTAATGCACAGCGGAAGTCTAAAGATAATAACATTACAAACCGATTGAAAGTAATATCAATTATTACAAAACGGTTGTAAAGAGATCCACAGGCGGATCAAAGATAAAAGAAACATTGTTCAACAGATTTTTAAACATCTAAGCTTGCAAGACTCTTTATTGATGCTTGGAGTAGCCAACCCATTTCGCTTAGTACCCGCACTTAATCTTTTTGGAAAATACGTCAGTTTTCACTGGTAAATACAATTAACCGACTCGTTTTGAAAATGTTTAAGAAAAATGATTTAAATGCACAAGGCACAAATAATCTTTTATAACTTGGGATAATTATTTAAAATAAACTTGTAAAAGAATTATATGTTTATTACACGTTCAGTAGCCCGAGTTGAATACCGGGTTAAAGATTAATGGACACACCACATAATATAACCTATGGCGAGTTATTCTCGAACAGGCAGGTATACCATTTTACATACGCACCGGCAGGTGTATGCCTACACCCAGTGCTTAAGTCGTGGCCATTGAGCCGAGGATATCCAGGACACGGTCATTAACCCCCAAAGGCTTTAAAAACAAAACAAATTAAACGGGTTATATCAATGAATTAACCATCATACGATTAAAGATTCAATACCCGACAAGCGGTATTTTCTATACCGTATCCCAAGCCCGTATAAGGGAAAATAAGTTAAAAGTATTTACCTGAGCAAATTATACAAATTTTTCCCAGCCGTATACAATCAGCAGGTGTAAATATCTTTTACTGGGCTCCTAAATCTGGAACGAAGGTTTTAATAACCTATTAGATTCCTAACGGGTCTTATTTAAGTTTAAACTTAGACCGGCTAGTTTTAAGGAAAGATATACGGTTCAAAACGTAATATTAAGCGAAGACCGGATTAGAATGTGATTTAGACCCGACAAGTATGAAGACTTGTATAATATGGGTAAACTAAACACATTCTGGATTTTGAGGTAAAAATGATAAGGTTTGACCCGTTTCGGTCAATTTATGCAAAACTAGTCACATAAACCGTACCGAACGCGAAAAGTGCATAACGGGTAACCAAAAGAGTCATATACAGGTTTCATAAGTTAATATGCCTTAAATATGTTGTGATATCAGTAGGATACCTTCCATTATGCCCAAAATGAATTTAAAGTCAAATTAAGCCCCGTAGGGGTATTTTGGTCATTTTAAAGGTTATAAAAGAGGTGAAACATTAATCTGAGGTTCTGGTCTAAAATGATCGGTAAAAATAATTATTTTTGCAAGTCATATCAGTAGGGTATTGCATATATGTGAAATTTATCATTTATAACCAAACTATGCGCCGTATGGGCATTTTGGTCATTTCACATAAGCTTTAAAGGTCAAATTTGGAAATCTGAGTTCAAAACTTTTACTTACTGTTAAAGTATAAAAATTTACTTAAAAATCAGTAGGTATTAAGTCTTATGTGTCAAAAATAGTTTTAACCCATACTATGCGTTTAAAACGCGTAAAAAGTCGGTTTCAAGAGATTTTTAGGTTATAAAAGGAAATCTGAGTTTTTGATCAGTTTATAAAGTTCAAAATATTTTATTTATCATATAAAATCAGTAGCAAAAGATTTGGTATCAATATGTTATGTAAAACTCATTTTATTGGTAAAAAGGTTATAATCGTCAATTACCGAATCAAAGCAAGAACCCTACATTATGATCAGTTTAAAAATAAATAAAAATCTTCAAAAATCCCAAAATATTATACTACATCAGTGGGTAAAAAGTTTGGTGTCAAAATTTGGGTTTAGATAGGCTTTATGCTAATAATGTCGTTTAATTAATAAAAAGCTTTCAAATTACGATATTGAGCATAACTCCTAATTTAGACCTCAAACTGATGTCAAATTTTTAGGACATGATTATAAATCAGTAATAAAGGTTTTTGTCCTCTCACATTTTCAAAAATCTCGTTTTAGGGTCAAAAGGGCATAATGGTCAACATTTAAGTAATTAACGGAAACATGCAAATGAATCGGATTAATTAGGAACCAAGTTGTATAACTTCAGAAGGTTATACTAACCTATAACCTGGTCCTAATGGAGCTCTAAGGAATATCTAAACTAAGCTAAATCGGGTCAGAACTAAAATTCAAAGCAAAAGTCTTCTCTTGCGACTTTCGGTTCCGAACCGAGCCTAAACTCAAAATTGTCGGGTTGAACATGCTTAGACATGTTCTTACATTAATTACCAAGTTATATTAGTGTTAAAACAGGTTCCATAACTTCTACATTGTTAATTATGAGTTTATTTGCAAAATAGCTTCCTGTTGACTTTTTAATATTAAGTTTGACCCGACAATTGACCAAGTTAGAATAGAAATCAGAGGGTGCCCTTTTAAGGACTTATTACCCACATAATTACCAACTCATAGCCACTTTCAATTCGAAAAATGACTGGGCCATTAGTGATTAATCACTAAGTCAAAGCTTAATTACGACGGCTTTGACTTTTGGTCATTAAACTAAGAAAACTTGAATTAGGAAGGCTAAGAATGCTTACAAAGGCTCTTAGCATGAATTTGGAGCTGAGGGAAACTTGCTTGAAGTCCAGAGAGCTCCAGAGAGTGAGTTGAGAATGATTTTTGAGAGTGCAAGTGAACAAGTGTAACAATCAAGAGCTTATATAGGATTTTAAACATCTCAAGATCATTCCACACAAGTATACAAGTGTTTTCTGATCATCCCAGGTGTCCCCTATGCATGTATTACTATTGGCTCAGTCCCTGAATTCGAAAACCACCATGCAAAGGCGATGTAACCTGCTGTACATGCATCTGTCGTTTTTTTCTGCATCTGATAGGTCTACGCGGCCCGCGTAAGACTTGTCTCATGGTCTACACGGCCCGCGTGAGTGTCTGATCCGGTTACCAAGTTTCAAATATTGCAATTTTGGTCCCTGGTCCTTCTAAACTTGATTTAACTTGTGTTTATTGCACTTTTAACCCCCAAACTTGACTTTTAAGAGTCTTGAGTCTTTAAACATTTAATAATAAACCTTCGGTTAGTCATGAGGTTACCCGAATGGTCTTGAAATGCAATATTAACGCATTTAACCCTTATTACTTGTAATTAACACTTTGATTATTTATATGCGTCGAAACTCCACGAATTTAATATCCGTTATTCTTGGGATCATCACAATGTTTTTGGGATCGTTAAAAGGTCACTCAGAGGTTACTTTCAACATGTTGACACTTTTAACCCCTATGTTTCATAAGATCCTTATTTTAAGCAAAAACGACTTCCATTGTTCGACAATTTATTCGTTAAAGAATACGAACGTCGTGTGAGGTCAATCAGAGGCACAAGAATGGTATGTTGTCACTTTGGATCCCTTTATTAACATATTTACATTGTTTAACAATTTTAGTCCTCCAGAAATAATTACTTACACGTTTAAAGTCCATGACATGTGTCTTCATAATATTGGTCGTGATTTTACGAGGTGTTACAATTGTGCGGTGGTGTTTTCGTAAATAACATCAATATTATTAGGTGGGACGTGCTTCATTAAGGGTAAAAGAGTCTTTTACCGCTCACATTTAAAACGCCATCATATGATAAAACGCCATACTAAAAATAAAACGCCATTAAAAACAAAACGCCAAAAATTAAAAATAAAACGCGTTGAATATTACAGGAATATGAAACAACACAAATAACTGAATTTCAGTTAATAACATTTATTAGAAGAAATTCCCACCTAAATTACTCGCCAAAAACATCATTATATAACAAACGTAAAAACACAGCTTCCATAATCACTTCAATCTATCAATTTTCTGCAAAAAAAAACATCTTTAACCAAAAAATGCCAACTTAAACAAAACGCCAAAAATGGCAACAATCGTTTCGTGGAGATACACTCTGGGAATCAGGCGATACGTCCTCCATTTTGACAACAGAAGGAGGGTGTATGTTAAGACGGTCAAGGCAATTCTTAAAATGGAAGAAGAGATACAGAGGCAAATCTTATCCATTGGCATCGCTCTAGAAAACCAATGCCATGAAACGCATATGTTTATTAAAGCATTAACCAGCAAATTTGGACCAATCAAAGGAAATGTGAAGCCAGACCCTGTCATGACATCATGGCGTTTTGATGATAAAACAGACATGGTGACAGTTACATACGACAGCGGAGAGGAAGAAGTCTACTGGCTAGAGAACATCATGACAAAGCAGCGACTGGGTTTCATGGAAGAATTGCATAACGCCACTTGTACCAACACAGAAATAGACTCAAAATTGGAGTTAATGCAAGACATGTTCAGGTGGAGGGTTCAGAATCTTCAGGAACAAGAAGCTGATGAAGGTGAATGTGATGACATGGATGAAGATCAAGAAGAAGACTCCGAGGAGGAAGAAGATGACACAAGTGATGGATACTATTCAGATAAAGTACCTTCTGACTAAGGATTTTAAATTTTTTTTCTTCTTTTTTTTTCTTCTATGTAATCTTCTTTTTTTAAGATAATAATTAAATGATATATTTCTATCTTTATTAGCAAAACGCCAAAATAATACTAAAAAATGGTTAACCCTAACAAAACGCCAAAAATAACAAAAAATATTTTCCCTGCTTAATATTTTATTTACTCCGTTATTGAATTTTGTCATGTTGGTCTGCATAAGGCCATCAAAAAAAACGCCAAACTTAGAAGATAGGACGTCTATAACCTATAAAACTGATAAAAGTTGGTCAACCCATTAAATACAAAAAATAGTAACTGAAAAGACAGTTACTTTATTACTATCATTTATTACAATAAAAAATCCCGCCTAAAACTACGCGTCAAAAAACTCCTATAAGAGAAGGGTCTATACACAATGAAATTAATCACACCCAGAAAAACACAAAAACGCCATATCCTCTAGAAATCACTCCCTTTAAAACGCCACAGATGTCCAAGCTTTCACTGAAATGGATCCTTTTTCTGAAGGGGTTAACTCAATAATATTTTGCTAAATGAGATGGACAAATATTCAAGAAAAAGAGACTGATGACAGTGATATGCCATCAGGTGAGCTTTGTTCTTGATGATTATTTGAATGGAATAAAGGGATCAACACAAGTGTAAAATGCTATTTTGGACTCCATTATTACAAATAGTATCAAGCAAGAGTTGATCTTTAATGACATGCCACCAAATAAGAATATCACACCAAAAAACAGGTTGCCACTAAGCAGCTTCTTCTAAAAAAAGGGGGTTTATGAAGGAAAGTTGGCATCTAGCTAAAGTATTCAAAAAAGGTTCAAAACGCCAAAAACAAATTCAAGAAGGAAGAGGCTGATGACATTGAAGATTCGGAAGAAAAATTAGATTACCATTTTGAATTATTTTTGTTTTCATTTTATATTGTTTTCATATCAAGTTATATGTTATTTTGTTATCCAATTCTCTATAAATAAAATACATTATTAGATAAAACGCCAAAAACTACAAACACCAAAACGCTAGTAGTATGAAAACTGGGAGAACAGTTGCTGGCAAAACACCTTGAAAAAAGGGTATTAAACGCCAAAAAAATCACTAAACGCCAAAAAAAATTGGTCTTATTGTAATCTTATGCAAATTTTAATGACTAGTAGTGAATTATTATACAAAACGCCAAAAAATTAACCAGAAAACGCTATAACGCCAAAAAATCATATATGTGACACAAAAACAATTAATTAAACGCCAAAAGTTTAATAAATACAATTAACGCCAAAAAAAACTTAGACGCCATAAAATAGTATACCGCGTTGGGAAAATAAAAGAAAAATGAAAAGACAAAAAGGCCCCTCCGCCCTTCTCTATGCCGCGGGACACGTGTTGGGTCAGGATGCGTTCTCACCGTTCTCACACTTTTGAGCGTTTTCTCCTGATCTCGTTTATATATATATATATATATATATATATATATATATAATCCTAGATAATGAACTAATTCAATTCCATCTTCTACTTTGATAACACTTTTTAAAATAATAAAATAATAATTTGAAATAAAATATACTAATCCTTTTGTATTCAAAAACAAAATTCTTACTTCGTAAACGCATCATTTAAAATGAGTAATGTTATATTTTTTCTTTAATTTTGTATGTATAGTTCATATTAGGATTATATGTATTCATATCAAAATTTATATTTATTTTGTGTAATACAAGAAATAATATGAAATATAAAAAAAATTCAAAATTTATAATTGTTATATCTTTCAAACGCAACCAACCTCAACAATAAGATAATTATTTTTAAAATCTCATTCAAGTTTGTATAAACCGAAACACGTATTTTTTCCAAAGAACTCGATCAAATCCATAATTATCATAAAGCCTTTCATTTTCTAATTTTCTATCATTAAATTCATGTAACACATGGGTCTATAACCTAGTTCTCTAATAAATGTCACCGTACAGACATTTCGTGTTAGATCGTTTAACCATTAAACATTCCTTTATTTAGTTGTTGGTCTCAGTGTAACCCTTAGATCATACATCGGTAACATTGTTGTTGAATGTCGTTACTCGTGCATACTAATCTAGCATGTAGTTGTCATCACCGTCGACGGTCTTCTTGTTTCCGATAATCGTAGCTATTTTCATTTTGATAACTGAAACTTCGGTTTCTTTGGTGGTGGTCTTTCTGAAGCCCTTCGGTCCTTCTCTCTTTTTAGGTTGGTAAAATGGTGACGAAGCTTCTTCCATTGAAATTTTGGTTTTGAGTATAAAAGCTTTTCTCTCTTTAAAACATGTTTTTCTCCTAAAAGCTACAAACTCAATCTAAGTGTGACCGATGAATTGTAAAATAACAACTACCCTTTTCTACATATATATTAGGTATGATATGTAATTTTTAGTAAGGTGTGTCCCACTAAGGATTGTATATCAAGCGTAAGATGGTTATTTTACATTGGTTCCAGGAAACTCAATTTAATTAGAAAAACGTTACAAGAAAATGATAACCATGGGACTAAATTTAACAAAAATAAAATAAAAATATAAGGACTAAATTCAAAATTTTGAGCAAACAAGAGGGACTGAATTTGTAATTTACTAAGTTAAATATATGATTGTTGATTTGGATATGCCATTATGAAACCAAAGAGTACCATGTATTAAGAAAACCAATTGTAACATGTACAATGGGCCTACGTGAGACCATACATAGATTTATGTACGTGAAAAACCTAATATATAAGGGGTAGGGGTGGTCATCACTCATCACCCATCATTCACTCACAACTTCCAATCAAGTTCCGTCATGTCATCAACCAATATTCCATCACTAGTGATGAATTTTAGTGGAAATGTCTATCACTCACCACCACACCCAACAATTTCCCCTACAACCAACAATTTCCCTCATCACCCAAATTTCTTCACGCGTGATAATTTCCACGTGTTTTAAATTCGACGCGTTATACACATGTGTGGCGGTGGTGTTTTGTTTTTTTATCACACTTTATACTTCATCATCACGGGCTAATTTATGACCGCCCCGGGTGGCCTAATTACATATGATGAGAATCCACAAAACCTTGAAAGTATGCACTATCTCGTGAAGAGAGTCATGAGAAAAGTGTTCTTCAAATCAAACGTGTGTAGGTATCATATGATACATCTAGGGCTGTAAATGAACCGAATGAAGATGAACAAGGTCTTGTTCGTGTTCGTTCGTTAAGGAATGTACATGTTATGAATGTTCACGAACGCTAACTGAACGAGATTTCTCGTTCGTGTTCGTTTATTAAGGAAATGAACGTGTTCATGAATTGTTCACAAACGCTTACCAAATGCAAACGAACTCAAACAAATGTTAATGAATATAAATGAACACAAATAACGTTTAGGAACACAAATGAATACACACGAACATATATTTATTTTAGAATAAAATTTTCAATTTTCATCATAAAGATTACGAAGAATCCTAAAAAAAAGCACTTAACATAATTATCCGAACACAATTAACATAATTATAAGAAACAAAAACATGATAAACACAAAATTAAGAAGTTTGTCATGCTTTCACACAAACTAAAATTGAAATGGTCAAATAAGGGAGACGTTGGAGGAGGTATATAGTATAACTAAGGTTTCAAATTTTTGAAAACTAAAAACAATATAACAAAAATACAACATATAAAAACCTTTAAATGAACGAACACAAATGAACATAAATGAACAGATTACCGAACATTCATCAACATAAACGAACGAACACAACCTCTGTTCATATTCACTCGTTTAATTTAACGAACACAATTTCTTGTTCAGTTCATTTGTTTGTTAAACAAACGAACATAAATGAACTTCCCACCGAATGATTTATGAACTGTTCAATAAATATTCGATTAATTTATAGTCCTAGATACATCAATACCAATCAATTAGAATTAGCTACTTGAGTAGTGTATCTATAGGTTAAGATAAACTAAGTACTTTTTTACATTCTGTAGTATTTAATTGAATTAATATATCATTCAACTTATTTCAAACAATAAAAAGACATATTTCAGTATTCAAATACATACTTGGTTAGAACCCCGTGTATTACACAGGTTCAATAAATGTAATTTTATATATTAAATAATAAAAAGTTATATCTTTATGAACCACGTATATTGTACGCGTTAAATAAATATAATTTTATATATCAAATAATAAAAAAAGTTATATCTTTAAAAACCATGTGTATTACACAGATTAAATAAATATAATTTTGTATACTAAATACTAAAAACGTCGTATCTTTAAAAAAACCCGTGTATAATCGGGTTGAATAAATCTACCAAATAATAAAAAATTACATCCTTAAAAACCCTGTATATTATACGTGTTGAATAGATCTAAAAAGAGTTATATCTTTAAAAACCATGTGTATTACACAGATTAAATAAATGTAATTTTGTATATTAAATACTAAAAACGTCGTATCTTTAAAAAACCCGTGTATAGTCGGGTTGAAAAATCTACCAAATAATAAAAAAATTATATCCTTAAAAAAACCCGTGTATTACACGTGTTGAATAAATCTAATTTTACATAGCAAATGATAAAAAAAATTATATCTTTGAAAACTTCGTGTATTACACGGGTTATATAAATGTAACTTTGTATAGTAAATAATAAAAAAAATTATATTTTTAAAAACCCCGCGTTTTACACCAGTTGAATAAATATAATTTTGTATACCAAATATTAAAAAAGTTATATTTTTAATAAATTAGGATAACATTTAATATTAATTTATTACTTATATATTTAATATAAGATAAGTAGGAAAGAGAGCTATTTGTTTTAAAAATATATTAAATTAACAAGTTAGATTTGAGGATAATATTTTATTAAAGTATGATAAGATTTAATATTAATTTATTATTTATTTAGTTAATATAAGATAAGTATAGATTTGAGGATACATTCAATGAATGACACGTGTCCAAAATTTGGTTTTTTTATTATAGTAGACTAGCGGTAAGACCTGTGTGCAAACACGGGTCGTTTCTTAGAAAACCATGCATAACAAATATAAATGATGAGTATAGTTATATTTATATAGACTTATAAATAAAATAAATAAATAAGTCAGTTGGTAAATACTTAAAGTTTAGAGTATAAAAACTTAAAGTTTAGATTGTGCTGAGTCTTGTTTTTCTTCCATAAGTTTCTGAAAAACCATTTTGATGATGTATTCTTCTTGAGCCTTGTCTTCTTTTGTTAATTCATCCATCTGCTTTTGTTTCCTTCTTTGATAAAGGATGGTAGCATGTGGAGCAGTGGGTCTCCTGATTGGTAATTTTTGTTGTTTGACTGGAACCACTGCTTCCGGATAATCAGGCTTTTTAGGAGCAGTGGGATCTCTCTTCCTTAACTCTTCCAAACTTTTGTAGGTAGCTAACACCTTTTGTTTTGTCCACCTTGTAACCTGGTTCCTTGACCCATAATCAGCAGTTATCAGCTCTTCTTTCATTCTTTTCAGTTTCAAGGTCTTTCTGGTACATTTTTCTTGTAATTGGCCCAAACTGGAGGAGTTTGCTTTACCTTGTCTTGAATCATCTTTTAAATTATGGCTGTCTCCTCTTGCAGTTCACTGATGGTCCATTCTTTGTATTGATACTTTTATGCCATGTACTTCTTGTATGCCATGATGTATTCAAGATAGTCATTTCTCATGCTTTGATCATCTTTTTCTGATAATTTCTGACAAAGGACTTTTGAGAACTGCTCTAAAGTTCTAACTTTGGTGAGCAGGTATTGATAATTTCTTTGAATCTCTTTGTCAGACTTTCCCTCTGTGTCTCTTTTAGATATATCCTCTGCTTGTTGGGCCTTTATTTTGAGATATTCTTCTATATTTCTTGGCAAAGGATAACCTTGAACATATGGGAGTTTCCTCTTTTCAGGATCATCTTCAGAGTAGAAGGATTTGATTTCCTCCCTGACTGCTGGAAGATCTAGAGGATATTGTACTCCTGCAGAGACAATGGCAGTGTTTTGATTAAAGGGTTGAGCTGAAGATAATGGAACAGGGTTTGGAATGGTGACAAGGGACAGTGGTTGTGTAGATGTTAGAGTTGGGGAAGTGTCATCTTCCAATACAATGTTTGTTATCCTTCTCCTTTTGTGCTTTGGAGAAGTTGGTGGTGTATTTGTGGGTTGAGTAGCAGTGATTGAAGTAGTGGGTATCTGACTAACAGCTGTTAAAACAACTGGTGTTTCAACCACTGTTGTCACTACAACAGTTGATGTGTCAATTGTTGTTTTCTGCTTTTTGGCAGGTGGTTTTTGTGGTGGTGATATTGTTTTTGGTATGGCAGTGGATTGAGTGTGGGTTGATGTAGTAGTGATGGCAGTTGTTGAGATAACATCTGTTGAAACAACTGAAGTACCAACAACTGTTGATACAACAGGTGTTTTAACATCTGTTGGTTTGGAGGTTTGATGAGAGGAACTTTTGGGGATTTGAGGAGTTTGTTTGGTGGTTTTGGAAGGTGTGGTTTTGGGTTGGCTTACTTTTCTGTTAGGCTGTCTTCTTTTAGGTTTAGAGGTACCCTGCACTTCTTTTTCCATCAAAACTTTCTTCTCCTCCTCAAACCTTTTAGACCCTTTTATTTCCATTGACTCTTTCATGTTTGCCTTTAATGTAACAAATGCATTTTGAGTCTCATCAACCTTTTTGTAACCATCTGGCCTTGGGATTTCTACCACAAGTTTGGACATTCGTTCTTCTGGCATGTATAAACCATCTTCTTTTCCCTTCTTCCCTTTAGTTTTCTCCCACTTTTTGACATCATCAAGATTTTCAACATAGACGATTGAAGGAGGAGCAGTGCCAATGGTTTGAAGCAGATGGGCTTTAATGGCTTTGATATCTGCTTGAGTATCTTTGTACCTAGCTTCCATGACATTTTTGACCATTTGAAGTTGAACTTCATGCTGTTGATCTGCATATTGTCTTTGTTTGTGAAGCAGATGTTGAAACAGATGCCATAGCTTAGCAGGGGATGGAGCAGATGTTGCAGATGGTGCAGTAGTGGGTGTAGCCTTTTGAGCTTGTAACAACTGTTGCAGCATAGTTTTGATTTCTGCAACAGATGTGTCAAGTTTATCAACCCTCTCCGTCAATTCTTTGTATTTTAAACCATCACCCAAGTTAATGGGATCATCTGATTTCCCACCAGTGGTGGTTGTATCAGTGGTTGACTTAGGAAAAGTTTCCCAAAAATCATCCACTGATGCCCCTTGTTCTCAGTACTGGGGACTTCTTTCTTCAGCAGAGCTTACCATTTTAAGGTCACCAGTGTATAATGGAAACACACCAGTAGACACTATGGTTCCCAAAGAAGAAATTTCCTTCAAGGGAGTCTCACTAATGAAACTACTGTCCAGGTGTAAACCAGTGGGTTCAACACCTGTAGTAGCTGCTCCACTTGAACTACTGACAAGAATTACTTGTAATTCCTGCAGTGTAGCCTCCTCAACTGCTGGTGGGTTAGCAGAGATAGAGACACCAGACTCAGTCACTTGTTGTGGTATATTCTCATTGACAGGTGATTGAGAAGAACTGATTTTTATCTGGGCTATATCAAGTGCATCCAACAGAGGTATCATTGATAGCGGGAGTTGTGCAGTGAAGATAGGGGTAGAAAGAGAATTTACCCCGAGAGCTGGGTTGTCGAAGATAGATTCAAGTGAATCCATTCCTTCATATTGTGGTGTCCCTGTTGATACAACCTGATCCTTTTGAGAGGATGCAGGAGGAGTTTTAGGCTCAGGTTGAGATCTTTCTTCCATCTGCTGTGAGGAAGTAGCAATAGTGGTTTCAGGTGACTTTTGTGTTGTCACAGGTGTTACCTCTGGGATCTCATCTTCCAGAGTCACCTTTTTGGTGGGTTTGGGGGGGCTTTTGGATAGTTTTCTTTTTGGTCTTTTTGGTGATTTTTGGTGTGGGTTTCACAGCAGGGGTTGTGCTTCTGTGATCACCAGGAGCAGTGGGCTCAACAGCAGGGGCCTGAGGAGCAGTTGTTGCTGCTAAATTCTGCTCAGGCACCTCTGTTTGTGTTTTTGAAAGTTTTGACAGCCTTGTGAATGTTCCAGAAGTTAGACTGTTTATTTGAATAAGATTTCCTTGGATAAGCACATGTGCATTATCCTTTGAAAATTTCTTTTGAAGATAAAAACTTAAAAACCTTGGAAACAATAAAAATGATTTTTATTAACATTCTTAAGCATATCATTGAAAATCTCCTGAGAGTAGTTAAAATTTTCTTCAGCCATGATAGCATAGCCCAGGTATTGGATTTTCAATGGTATTTCATTAAAAGCTGTTGTTTTATTTGACACACACATAAGGAGGGTATGGAATAAAAACCTCGGAGCAGGTGGAAAACTGCCCTTTTGTAAAGTATCCTTTTTCATTTCTTCTTCATACCCTCTCTCAATGAAATCAATTTGGTACTCTGTTTTTTGGGAAAGAGCTTTTACCTGTAAGATCATTGATTTCAAAAACCTCTGAAATGGTTTGAGGTGTGATGACCACTAGAATTCCCTTTATTGATGAAGTAATAACTAAGGTCTTTTTGTCCTTAGTTACAAGCTTTGCATTTTTTCAGAACTCTCGTTGGGTATCCAGGTAGATGGTTTCATTGCAGGTCAACAAAGTTTTGTACTTTGAAGATGAAAGTGCATCAATCATAGAATGAAAACCTGTGTTTTGACTTGTTTTTGCAAGTGTACACACGCAGTTATGATGGGTTTTGAATGGAAGATCCATGATAAATCAAAGGTAGTTAAGAACGAAGGAAGAAGACGAGTGATTTGAGAGAATTTGATGAAAACTGCTTTTGAAAGGAATTTTGAATTCGACTCGACAGTTAAAACCCTGTTTGGGGTTTTGATCAGGGTTTTATAGGTGGAAAAAGTGAATGCTGACATGGCAGCGGTTACAAAAGATCTGACGGCTAAGTACTGTCCACGTGACAACCTCTGATGAATAATGGATGACAGTTGTTAGGAAACCACTGATGAATCAATATCAGTAGTTTACAGTGCTGAAAATGAAAACAGTAACTGACTATAACTATCAGTGGATTAAAACACTGAGCTTTAACAACAGTCATTATATAAACAGTGGTTCAAGCATGTTCCTTCTCCAAAAAAACAATATTTTAACCCATCAGTCGTTTCAATCCCCTTCAACCTCCACAAAACACTATTTTAACCCAACACTGGTTTTAAAGCACCATTTTAACCAAACAGTGGTTTCAACCACAGTTTTCTCAACAGTAGTTCCAAACATCTGTTTTCATTCATCTGTTGACCAAAGTCAACAGATGTATCAACCACTGTTTTATTTTTAAACATCTGTTCCAATAACAGAGCTTTGATCATTTAAACATACCTTTGCCAATATTACAATGCTGAAAATGAAAACAGTAGCTGACTATAACTATCAGTGGATAGCCTATTAGTGGATTAAAACACTGAGTTTAACAACAGTCATTATATAAACAGTGATTCAAGCATGTTCCTTCTCCAAAAAAAACAATATTTTAACCCATCAGTCGTTTTAATCCCCTTCAACCTCCACAAAACACTATTTTAACCCAACAGTGGTTTTAAACCACCATTTTAACCAAACAGCGGTTTCAACCACAGTTTTCTCAACAGTAGTTCCAAACATCTGTTTTCATCCATCTGTTGACCAAAGTCAACAGATGTATCAACCACTGTTTTATTTTCAAACATCTGTTCCCAATAACAGAGCTTTGATCATTTAAACATACCTTTGCCAATATTACAAGCTTTTACACTCTCAAACCTAAATATTTATTTACTTAATTTAAATAACAAATATGGTTAATAATTTTAACACAACTAATTATATAAAAACTACAAGTGTCAAACAGAGGTAACTATATAATAAACAAAGTTCAAAACAGCAAACAACAATCAATAGAATACAACATACTAATTCCAAATCAATGGGCGAAACAGCATACAAAGTTCATCCATCTGTTGACCCAAGTCAACAGATGTATCAACCACTATTTTATTTTCAAACATATGTTCCCAATAACAGAGCTTTGATCATTTAAACAGACATTTGCCAATATTACAAGCTTTTACATTCTCAAACATAAATATTCATTTACTTAATTTAAATAACAAACATGGTTAATAATTTTAACACAACTAATTATATAAAAACTACAATTGTCAAAACAATAAACAACATTCAATAAAATACACCATACTAACTCCTAATCAATTGGTGAAACATTAGTCTCGATAAGTAAAGCTCCTTTCGGACCATTGTAGTTGTTAACATGTTGGAGGTATTTCAGAAGTTCGTTGCTCAGATCAACTTCAATCATATCCCCCCAGATGCTTGTTATCAGCCACTTGTTGTCTTCAATTATATTAGTCCTTCGGCGCCTATCTACATAATCAACTACATGAATATTATTGAAAACAAACACCTTCATCCAGCCTTCTTCTTCATATTTGAGCAAATCAGCAGTTAGCTCAGCAGACTTTCCAATAACAATCAAATGCAGCCTCTTTGCGATGGTCAAAAAATGCCCTTGGCAAGGATTGACTACAATACTCTCTGGAAAACGAAGCATTCTGAAAGTCTCACTCAGAACATCAAAAGCAACGATGTTCCTCTCACCTAGTGGATACCAATAATTTGAAACCATAAAATATATGGTTTTATCAGCATAAACACCTGTAGACCATGAATAACCACTTGAACCATAATTGTTTAAACTACCGAAATTTATTGTTCTCCATGACTCACGACGTCGTGAGTAAACACGAGCAACAGCTACATTACGGTAACATCTGATGTTCAGCACTTTCAGATCATTGAACTGATTAAAATAAATTCCACCAATATCAGAGTTTTGATCATGATTGTAATTGAAGTAGTCATCAGACAAAACCTTATAGCGCCTGGTAGTTGGATTCCAAAGAATCAGCTCACAGCAAATCCCTTCATTGCAAACTAACAACAAACCATTAAATGACGATAGAATACGTAAGAAGCTAGGGTGGACATTGTTAGAAAAACTTAAGGTTTTGCTTCTAACAACATCCAAATTACCAGCAACTACGTCGTCAACGACAATTGATGTGTCTTTAAAGGAGAGTAGTTTCTTTTGTACTGAATCTCCACTTCGGAGAGCATGCATCATCTGAAATCCATGACTTGACAATTCCCTATAAAAATTCTTGGAAAGACATTTGAAACGGCCAATATCTTCTGCAGAGAGCCTTGTGAAAATCTTGTCAACAATCACTTGAAACCCAAATTTTTCCATTTTGCAGTGAACTAATGCGTCTTTGAAAGTAAAAGAAATTGTAATGATATTGATAAACAAAAAACTTTTGAAGATGATTGAGTAGATGGATGAAAACGGTAATGATCAAAACCTCTGCCCAATGTATTTTATATACCCAATGAAGGCGGTTATGACTAAATACATCGTCAGACGAAAGAATATGATGCGACACTCGTTAGGCTTTTATTGCATTTCCATGGGAAAATATAAAATTAAACACGTTATTATACTTACAATTAACCTCTTCATTTACCTATAAGTCGCCTTTACCATAAGACAGAACTGATTGAGTGACGTGCATTAATTGCAAAGTACATATCCCATGGCATTTTGAATTTGAAATTACCGGCAATTTCAAAACCACTGCTATGGTATATGTTTGCCAAAGGAAACATCTGCTAAGTTATACTTTCTTGGCTATGGGCAGTAGTTTGCACTCTTGAATGTGGGCCAGACCTTTGACATTTAAATATAGAGCAGTTGTTTGAAATTAAATGTATTTTAACTCAGATAAAAAATCTCAGATAAAAAATTGACACATCAGCAATCATCATTTAGTCATAACTCAGATAAAAAATCTATTCATTTGGAATACAAAGATATTGCGAACATCTGTTAAAGCCTCTCCTGTTCGCAACAGTAGCAAGTCAAACAGATGTTGGTAACAACAGATGTTGGCAATTGAGAGGAGGAAATTCTTCGAAAAGCTCTATTAGGCAACAACAGATGTTGGCAACAGTAGCAAGTCAAACAGCCGTTAGATCAGCAGATGATGATTTAGAGCAAATGTTCTCTTTTGGCAAACTTTAACTTTGACAGATCTATACACTAACAGAAATTGATACAAGATCAACATAATCTAATTAAACTCAGAGACAATTTCACTTCTACATCAAAAGTACTGATCTGCAATAATCAGATGATATTAAAAATTACATAATAATACTTATTCAGCTTAAAATTACAACGAAACTTTAAAATCTAACAGCAACACCAAGAAATTTACGAACCTAACAGCAAAAATTTAGTGCTTTTAGCTTAAAATTTAGTGCTTTTAGCTTTAAACTCCATCAATGTATATCTTCGACAATCGCCATGAACACTACGGAAGTACTCAATGCATCAAAGACGTGATTGTCGTGGTCACGCAAATTTAATCCCAATAACAACTATAGATAGTGGTAAAAGGGTATCGAACTCAGGGAGTATGTGGAAAATATGTCAATTATATAGCCTTGCAATTAAACTACAATTAACCTAATTTGTAGAAAATAAAGATCAATGATTTGGATTGTTGGTTTAGAAAACTAAGATTAACTAAATAACTTTAAATTGAATATTGGTTGTAAAACAGATTAGGAGAAAACAATGACCATCTTAGGATTCAGTTTCTTTAAACAATTGTGTGAAATTCCCAACTAGAAAGAGTTACATAGACATAACTCGTGCATACATAATCGAAGTGATAAAAGAGAACAAAGTACTCGGATTTTATAAACGCGAGGTTGTTTCCCGATGATCAATTAATCAATAACCAACCCTAACCCTTCCCGTGATATCTCGATTGCCAACGGCACCAAGAACGTACGATTGAGACTAGAAATTGCACTATCAATTAACAAGCTACAAACAATTATGCATACACCATGATAATCAAGCAACACAAGTTATCATTCTAGAAATTTAGAAATAAACACACAAAAGTTCAAGAGAAACCTTCACCTAAGATGATCACCGAAAGTTTTAGCCGGACATAGCTTGATGAATCATCATGACAATAAGTTCAATGTTCATACGAATCCAAAACACAAACCGAATGTTAGAAATTGTTTAACACCAAGCAAAGATAGCCAAAATCGCCCCTAGTGTGTTCCAAAACCGACCAATGATGAAGAGTAGGTGAAAAGACACCATAAAACTGATTAAATGAGGCAGTTACAATTTTCCTCGCAGCATCCACCGTAACTTACGGTGCCACCGTAAGTTACGGTGGCCTTCAAGTTGTTACGGTGGTTTGAGTCTGTGTTACGGTGGAGGACAAGTCACATTTCAGGGCCACCGTAAATTACGGTGGCCACCGTAATTTACGGTGGCACCCTGACTTGTATGTTTTGTTTCTTCATTCGTTCCACGCACGACCCGTTCAACTCCAAACCGTCCAAAGCTGCGTTTTATCCACTTTAAGCTCCCGAACCGCACCTGAAACATAAGCAACCGTAATTATCTAATTCAAGATAATTACACAATTAAATGAGGGATAAACTTGTCTTTTAACATCATAAAGGGTTGTCCTATGGACCACCCGTCACATCCCCACACTTAACCGTTGCTTGTCCCAAGCAACTCATCAAACCGTTTTCAAACTAAGCAATCAATGTAAACCAAGCAGAAACATGTAGTCCTTTTACTAACCCCTTTTTAACACCCAAAATAACACACCCCTCACTAAATCTCTCCTCTCGGTAACAAGTAAGCACTAGCAATATGAGCTAGACACACAAAGGCTAACGGGCGGTTGCACAACTATAGACTTGTACCTAAATCGATCCTTCTCCTAAAATGTGTCAATCATGAATGCAAATCAAAGGGACTTTCAAGGTTGTAACGTGGCTAGGTGTATGGGTAGGAAATGGAATATATATGAAGTAGCGAAACTTAACCCGGTCTTTTTATTACATAATCAAATAACCAAACAAATACTAACTTAACTAATATATACAAGACAACTAAACATCACTTCTTTTTCATTTTTCATTGCTTTTTCTTTTTTTTCTTTTCTGATTTTTTTCTTTTTTTTTCTTTTTTTTTTACAAGACAAATCAAACAAACATACAATGAAACATCAAACATATCTACATCATACTACTCAACTACTACTACTACTAATACTATAAGATCGGGTCAAATTGGGTAAATTTTTAGGTAAGTAGCTAGGGATTAACAAATGATAGGCTTTTAGGCACAAAATTTGGCAACTAAATGTCCAAACCCCCGCCCCTCTCGCAACCATGCTCATATATATAACTTATGAGGTCCAACCCCCCAAATCCCACACTCGCACACACTAAAGACGAGGCTACCTAGATGCCCTTATCCTTTTCGCATTCATATCCGACTAAGGACTCAAACCGTATCAAAGCACAAGTTCTAATGCACCCCCACCCGTAGCCACTCTCATCAAAGACAAGTATTATTTATTTACATGTGTGGCTTCAACTCTCACCAAGAACAAAAAGGTATTAAGGGTTGCCGGTGCATCATTTGGGGTTAGTCCAAGGTGTTCAAATTCTCACAATGTTTTGCTTGATTTAGAAATTTTCAAAAACTTCAAAAATTCCCCCCATCCCCACACTTGGGATACATTGACCCCAATGTATGGTTTTAGGAGGCTTTGATCGCTAAACATCTTAAACACCAACTAAAAGCTTATACACTCAAACCACAAATTTCTTTTTGGTCTTTTTCATTTTATATTTTTTATATTTTTCTTATTTTCTTAAAAACATCAACACCACCAACTAGCACAACCAAACACAAAACATTAAACTAATACACCCCCAAACCTCCCAACCATAAACAAAAGCATAGCTAAAGAACACAACAAGACTAAGGAAAGAGTACATTGACCTGGTGAAGTTTGCCACAACAGATGTTGTAGATAATCCGACTTCCTATCACCACCTTCACACAAATATCCGTACATCCTCCCCACACTTGAATGTTGCCATGGCCCTGAAACATAGAAAGATAAAAACAACAAGATCAATATAAAACCCCGGGTTGCCTCCCGAGCAGCGCTAAGTTTCGAGTCTTCAGCCAGACTGTGCCACCACCATTTATGGTGGCTCAAAGAATCGGTTCCTATCACCTCCCTCACTGTAGCTTGTCATTGGGCAAAATGCATCCGTCTCATTTTGACTCGGTGGGTAATCAAATACACTCCTGCTTGAACCCATATGTGTTTCTTCACGGTCCAGTGGGTGCTTTTTTCTCAATCTTTGAAACACATTTTTCATACAATCACTAGACTCACCACCCTTCCTCTCAATGGACTCATAACTAATCACTCTAGTTTGAACATCAAAGTACAACCTACGGTTCTTTTCGGTCATGGTAATAATCTCGTCTCTACAATTAATTTGAGCATTTGCTGTGTATAGAAACGGTCGACCTAAGATTACCCTTTGTTGTGCTGCCATGTTGGTAGAAGCATAGTCCAGAACTAGAAAATCCACCGGGTATTCAAACTCTCCCAACTGAATCTTAACATTCCTAACCATTCCCCGTGGACACCTCAAACTTCCATCCGCCAAGCTCACCATGGTGTCTATACCTTCAAGTGGACCAAAGTCGTATATATCGTATAGATCGCTTGGTAGCACACTCATGCTTGCCCCGTAGTCCAACAATGCGTGAGGGATTTTTAATTTTCCCACACGGATAGGCACGATTGGCGCTTCATACTCTTTATCATTCTCGACTTCGGCATCTTTCTCCAAACCTGCATTCACTTGATACGAAGAAGTTAGCAATGTTTCATTAAATTTAGTATTTGGAACGGTGCTTACCACATTGATGTTAATGCTTTTTGTGTTCTTGGGATTTATCACCGTGTCACTTGGTAATTGGCCTTTTGCTTTCTTCAATATCGCCACGTCACTCGCAAGTTGACCCATTTGAGTGGTCAACGATTGGATGCTTTTGTCACGAACCTCGTCCTTTTGCATCCGAACCTCATCACGTTGATTCATTCGTTGCATCTCAAATTGCATCGCCCTCAACATTTCCATTACATCGTTTCCACCCGAAGAGCTTTGACCCGTTTGATATTGCCTTTGAAATCCTTGGTTTCCTTGGAAATTCGGGTTAGCTTGATTTGAAGGGTTCCCATACCGAAAATTTGGGTGGTTCCTCAACCCGGGGTGGTAGGTATTAGAATTCATGTTGTTGTAATTTCTACCACCCGCTCCTTGACCTTGAACCGCATGAACCTCTTCATATTGCCCTTCCACCATTCCTTGGCAATTTTCAGCCGCATGACCTATTTCATTACACAAAGCACAAACATCATAAATTTGGTTAGTGGTTTGAACATTACCATCATCTATTGCGTGCACTTGAGGTCGGGCAATGGCCGGTCGCGCTCTCCTCGATGCTTGAGCCTTTCTCTTTGATGTAATTGCCATATTCTCTAAGAACTCCCAATCATCATTCTCATAGTTTGTGCCAAAAGTCCCACCGGTAATGGACATTAAATCACGAGCATCTTCGGCACTCAACCCCTCGTGGAAGGCATTCATCAACTCCCAAAGTTCAATCCCATGGTGAGGGCAATTTTTAATCATCATATTGAAACGTTCAAATGCCTCATGGAACATCTCACCATGTTGTTGTTGGAAGCTCCTCAACCCCTTTCTAGCATCATTGGTCTTTTGGGCGGTATAGAATTCGTCTAAGAAAATTTGTTGCATCTCCGCCCAAGTATATATAGAAGCTGAAGGCAAAGTGTAGAACCACTTCTTTGCCTTGTCCTCCAAAGAAAACTGAAATAGGACCAACTTGACATCATCAGCCGAAAAACCTTGACTCCCAAGAGTATTGCAAATTGAGTCATAGGCCTCTAAGTGGAAATACGGCTCCTCCGTTGCTAGCCCTTTGTATTTCGGCAAACTTTGCAAAGAATTTGTTCTCACTTCAAAGGTTCTTCCTTGGTTGTTGTGAGGGATAACCACCGGTGAAGGGTTTTGAGTAATTATCGGCCTAAAATGTGCTTCAATTCCCCGTGCATGTTCCCTAAGATGCCTTCTTGGTACACCCAATTGACCCCTTGGACGAATAGGACCCATTGGTCTTGGTATATGCCCTTGTGGTGCGAACGGTGGTTGAAATTGTTGTTGTGGCATCGGTGGGTGTTGAATTGGCCTTTGAAATTGTGGTTGTACATTTTGCGGCCGAACTTGTTGTAATGGGATAGGGCGTTGCATTGGTGGCCCTTGTGGTCTTGGCCGAATATGTTGCGGTATGAGTTGTTGTTGTGGCACTCCACCTACACTTGCCATTCCTTGAGATTGACTTTGCACATAACCAAACTCTCCTTGATCACCATCACCCCCATAAGCATAAGCATAACCATCTTCATCATAACCCTCAAAATCTTCGTATCCTTCCTCATATCCATCTCCCCCTATACCCGAAGTTTGCCCAAATGGAATGGTCGAGTATTGAAAACCCGACTGGTTTGATGGTCTAAATGTAGAGGTAGTATGGACAACAGTTGAACCTTGTGGTACTGTATAGGTTGAGGATGATTGCCCTGAAACTGGGAAGAAGTGAGTGAGTGGTGGAATCGTAGTAGATGGGCTAAAGGAAAGACTGGGTTCGACTTGAGTAGTGATCGGTTGTGTGATGTTGGTTAATGTAGTATCATGAAGTGGAGTAGGCATTGTGGTGATGTTTGGAATAGTGGTGTTTGGTGATGGTTGTGTGGAAGTAGGTATAAAAGATGAGGTCGTTAGACCCGTTGTAGGTGGTACTTGTGTTTCTTCCATGATATTTCTTGGTGTAATGGGTGAAGTGGGTGAACCAATGATTCTGTTTTCGCGTAGTAAAACTCGGTTTTGCCTTAGCGTTCTTTCGATTTCCGGATCGAATGACAATGGTGAAGCTTTGTGAGAACCTCTAGTATGCATGCACCTGTAGAACCTGCACACTAAACACACCAGTGTAAACCCGAAAATAACAAAGCAAAACTAATAAACTGACACACGTTGCGCACTACTCCCCGGCAACGGCGCCAAAATTTGACGTGATTGTCGTGGTCACGCAAATTTAATCCCAATAACAACTATAGATAGTGGTAAAAGGGTATCGAACTCAGGGAGTATGTGGAAAATATGTCAATTATATAGCCTTGCAATTAAACTACAATTAACCTAATTTGTAGAAAATAAAGATCAATGATTTGGATTGTTGGTTTAGAAAACTAAGATTAACTAAATAACTTTAAATTGAATATTGGTTGTAAAACAGATTAGGAGAAAACAATGACCATCTTAGGATTCAGTTTCTTTAAACAATTGTGTGAAATTCCCAACTAGAAAGAGTTACATAGACATAACTCGTGCATACATAATCGAAGTGATAAAAGAGAACAAAGTACTCGGATTTTATAAACGCGAGGTTGTTTCCCGATGATCAATTAATCAATAACCAACCCTAACCCTTCCCGTGATATCTCGATTGCCAACGGCACCAAGAACGTACGATTAAGACTAGAAATTGCACTATCAATTAACAAGCTACAAACAATTATGCATACACCATGATAATCAAGCAACACAAGTTATCATTCTAGAAATTTAGAAATAAACACACAAAAGTTCAAGAGAAACCTTCACCTAAGATGATCACCGAAAGTTTTAGCCGGACATAGCTTGATGAATCATCATGACAATAAGTTCAATGTTCATACGAATCCAAAACACAAACCGAATGTTAGAAATTGTTTAACACCAAGCAAAGATAGCCAAAATCGCCCCTAGTGTGTTCCAAAACCGACCAATGATGAAGAGTAGGTGAAAAGACACCATAAAACTGATTAAATGAGGCAGTTACAATTTTCCTCGCAGCATCCACCGTAACTTACGGTGCCACCGTAAGTTACGGTGGCCTTCAAGTTGTTACGGTGGTTTGAGTCTGTGTTACGGTGGAGGACAAGGCACATTTCAGGGCCATCGTAAATTACGGTGGCCACCGTAATTTACGGTGGCACCCTGACTTGTATGTTTTGTTTCTTCATTCGTTCCACGCACGACCCGTTCAACTCCAAACCGTCCAAAGCTGCATTTTATCCACTTTAAGCTCCCGAACCGCACCTGAAACATAAGCAACCGTAATTATCTAATTCAAGATAATTACACAATTAAATGAGGGATAAACTTGTCTTTTAACATCATAAAGGGTTGTCCTATGGACCACCCGTCAATCAACATCAGGTTTCTAGAAACCTGATCTCTCGTGAACAGACCAAGATGCAGTACATGAAAACACTTATTCAGCTGTTGAAGAGTAGCCCTGTTCTCATATACTTAATCCTTAACTTTGTTCATAAAGAGCTGCTTTAAACCAAACTTTATGCTTCTTTTAATAAAAAAAAGCCAGGAAAAACCATTACTCTAGTAAGATAAAATCTTATCTTACAGCAATAGCAGATCCTTTCTTGCGTTTAGTAGGAACTACTGCGGCTTCTACATCATCATCATCTGCCCAAAGTCATATATAATCATCATTTAGTCATAAGTAAAAATTATTTTAAATGTACATTTAAAAATCTTTCTTTGTGTTTAATTTAACTTTATGCTTCTTTTAATACAAACCTATAATAACCCGCAACAGATTGTATGAATTTCAAACAACTGTGATTAGACTGAAATATAAAGCGAGAATTAGAGTATATCACTTCAAAATTAAAAACTCAAAATTTCAAAATTGGAGTAGCAAAAAACACATACTTTAAACGATGTTCGAACAATGATACTGGAAACAACCGTAGAACAATCATCATCATCATCTGCAGCAGATTATTCACAATCATCATTTAGTCATAACTCAGATAACAAAACTTTAGTAAAAATAAAAAACAAAAACACAAACCATGATCAAGGCAAACCGCATATCCCCAAAAAATTTTCTGAAAGTGCGTCAGAGAGAGCTTCAGTTTTCTCTTATCCTTTATGAACAAATGCCGAGTATTGAGAAGAAGAGATTTGAGTGAGAGATACATTAGAAATGTGGTTTGAAAATACAAAAGAAGAGAACAAGTTTATATAAGAAGATGATTGACACAAGTGAGTGAGTGACATGCATTAATTGAAAATTACATATCCACATGCATTTTGAATTTCAAATTACCAGCAATTTCAAAACATCTGCTGCTACTTTCTTGTAGACGGGCAGTGGTTTGCCCTTTGGAATGTGGGTCAGACCTTTAACATTTGAATACATAAGGCAGTGGTTTGAAATTAAATTAAATGTATTTTAAAGTGATTTATATATTAGGCTTTATGATGCGATAATAACATAAGAAAAGCCTTGTTGGACAGCCTCTCCTGCTGACACATCAGCTTTTTTATGTCACTAAGATTTCTCCTTATATAGAAAGTATAGATAGATTATTGTCTCATGATACAATTTTGTACCACTTTAACAGCGGTTTTTAAAGCTCAATGAATTATTGTATAAACAAAATGTCAATGGTGCACGAAGCTCTGTCCTCATGTTTCAATTATTTTGTTGGTCAGCTCATTTTTCAATATTGTTGTTCTTTTGTCACGTTCTATATTGTAACTTGAATTTGAACCTAATTTCAAGTATCATATTCAACCTCTTAGAACTAGAATATTTGTTTTTAATTTTACTTTTTTTTTAAAGTTAACTATTATTCACAAAAGCCCAACAGAAAACGAGGGCCAACGAACAGAGAATTACTTAACAACTTCAACTTTGAAACTTAGGGTTAAATTTCAAGAAAACGATAACATCAAATACCTTATTAATAAAGAATATTGGATTTTAATAATCCAAATTATTCGTAGTTGGGCGTCAACAGTCCTGACTTAAAAAATAACCACTGACAGTCCCAACTATAAATATTGGCCTCCATTGGACCCTGACTAATGGAAACCTAACGTCGTTAGTCTCCGATCGCCGGAAAAACGTTTTTTGGTTGGAACACTCCTTTTTGCCAGAAAACTCAACCTTTTAGTCCTAAAGCTCTTTGTAACTTTAGATAGGACATTTAGGAACCATTTTATAGTAAAAACCCCAAATATTAAGGTCGTCAGAAAACTCTCTTTTGACTGAAAAACTACTTTTTTTGTCAGAAAACTCAACATTTTGGCCGGAAAACTCAACATTTTCGTCTCAAACCTCTTTGTAACATTAGATCGGACCTTTAGGAACCTTTTTCCGGCCAAAAACGTTTTTTCTGGCGACTTGCGACTAATGAAGTTAATAGCATGAGACTCTCGGTGGTTATTTTTTTAAGTTGGGACTGTTGACAGCCAACGACGATTAGTTGGGATTATTAAAATCCAATACTCCTATTAATAAAAAACCGGGTCTCTTCTAATTCCGCTAACTTGTCTATAACTCGATTAACTTCTCCTTAGTATGATGATCTTAAGAAACTCTTCACTAAAAGTATAATAATATAAGAAATGGGTAACAATTATTGGTAGTGGTAGGGATGATATGTCGTTAAAACCTATGAGGTGCAATTATTTGTAAGTTGTGGGGGCAAATGGTCCAAGTAGAAAACAAAAGGTTATGCCAGCAAATTTTGGAAGCAATAGTTGTATAGAGACAAGTTGATTTGCAGAGGAGGGTAGGACCATTGTTTTCTACAATTAATTTTAAGTCCTTGTTTTTTTTATATAAATAATATATGATGGTTATCATTTTAATACTTTTAGGTAGGGCTGTAAACGAATCAAACGTTCGGCGAACAGTTCGTGAACTGTTCGGCGGGAAGTTCGTTTTTGTGCGTTCGTTTATTAAACAAACGAACATGAACAATATATTTCGTTCGTTTAGTTAAATGAAAAAACATGAACATAGGTCGTGTTCATTCGTTTATGTTTGTGAACGTTCGGTAACATGTTCGTTTATGTTCGATAGTTCATTAGTGTTTTTAGTTTTTATATTTATTTAAATACATCAAAATTCCGACAAATTAAATATCTAATAAGTGTCAGTGTATTATATATTCTGTTCGTGAACGATTGTTTGTGTTCGTTTGTTTCCATTTGTGTTCATGAACATTAGTTTATGCTCATTTGTGTTCGTCAACGTTTGTTGCCTAAAATTAACAAACAAACACAAACGAACACGAACAAGTTCATTTACTTAACAAACGAACACAAACATAAAATCTCGTTCGATAAGTGTTCGTGAACTGTTCGCGAACACATATATTTCTTAACAAACGAAAACGAACAAGGTCTTGCTCTTGTTCGTTCGGTTCGTTTACAGCCCTACTTTTAGGTATCAAAGTTAAAAAAAATTGAGTTTTTTACTTTTAACCCAAAACTATTTGATTTTTTTTTTTTACTTTTAACTCAAAACTATTTGATTTTTTGCCTTTTAACCCCAAACTTTTCATCTTTACTTTTAACCTCACAACTTTTTTACTTTCAACTTTAATCCTCTATACTTTTCATTTTTCGCAAAATTTTCGTTTTACATTTTGTTCTGAATTTTGCGAGTTAACACGGCGCAACGTGCGTGTGTGGTTAAACATTTTTACATCGTCTATTTTTTCCTGTTTGACAAGTTCATCGTAACGTGCGGGTCCTAGATCGACTTAGTTAATCTTTTATATGTTTTACGTTTCGATTTAGTTTCTTCGCATTAACACGCCACAACTTCAGTGTTGGTGGTCACTAACAGTAGTGTGGCATTGGTGTAATGGTGTTTGCCCCCGCCGCAACGCGAGGATGCTTAATATTAGCTAACTCAATAAAGGAACAACTACGTCACATGAATGATTTTCTCCGATCCCACATTACGATTATTGTTATTATAAAGAGTTGATTACGTTTTTTGTCCATGTGGTTTGTTGAAAACAACCATTACAGTCCATTAGTTTAAAAATTGCTAAAATAGTCCATGTACTTTCGCTTTCGTAACAATTACAGTCCACTCTCACTAACGCCAGATTACAGTCCATTAGTTTAAAAATTGCTAAAATAGTCCATGAACTTTCGCTTTCGTAACAATTACAGTCCACTCTCACTAACGCCAGACATCCGGTTATTCAATCAGTTTGTTTGATATGACCATAATGCTCATGTTATTAAAATTATGATTAAAATAAATAAAGAGTTAGTTACGTTTTTCGTCCCTATGCTTTACTCAAAATAACTATTACAGTATATTAGTTTAAAAATTGCAAAACAGTACCAATATTCATTTCTTTACTTTTCACTCTCCCTATTTCTTCAGATCCTGCCAGAACATCACCTGCTCTGGCTCCACAACTCTTTTTCGACGACTCAGTTTCACCAACACTCCCCTCCACTGTTTCTTAAATTTTTATAAGAAAGTGTTTCGACCCAATTTTCACATATTAAAATCGTTAAACATGTCATAATACACAAAAACGAAAATCATTCAATACAAATATATTATCTTAAAGTCCCTAAACTTATTTAGAACAAACGTATTTGTAAAAATATTTAAAATAACAACTTCTTACCTCTATATTCTCAAAAGGTAGCATAATATTTTTTTTTTTATATCGTAAAAAGGTACGATTTAGATAAGTTTGGAGACCCTGATACAGCAAGAATGGGTTGATAGATTTTTTTATATATTTTGACATGATTTAGGAATTTATCAAACGCAATCACGTTGGTCTTTTTTTTTTCTTTTTGAAAAATAAGTAAATGTGTATTCATGAGGCATTCATATATCCTTTTTTTTAAGTTATGGGGCATTCATATATCAAAGTTTTGGGTTGAGTTATAATACAAAGTATTTAAAAATAAGAAGGGTAAGAAGCCACCAGAGAATGACAAGTGTCCTAGGAGTAATTAAATGGAAAGGGTAATTTTGTCTACAAGAGGAAAGAGAATATGCACATGCAAGTCACATGTTATTTCCCCTTCAATTTTTAAACATCTGTAACTTTTTTATACATCATTTGTTTTTAAAAAAAATTATACCATAAAATCGAGCGTTTTTTTATCTTTAATATGAGTACCATATTGTTATATTTTTCAAAAAAAAAAAAATTCAAAAACTCAGTTGCAAATTACACAATGGGCATGATGTAAAACACAATGTAAAGTAGATCAAAAACACAATCAATGACAAAAGATAAAGACACAATGGACAACATACTAAAACACAATGACCATAACGTATAACACAATGGCGATAACATATAACACAATAAGTATCAGACTAAATAAAAACACAATTGATGACAACAGATAAAAGACACAATTAATGACAGCAGATAAAAGACACAATGGAGAGCAGATGAAGACACAATGGAAAATAAACTAAAAACACAATACACAACAAACTAAAACACAATGAACAAAGATAATAAAAAAATGAACAAATTATTAAAACACAATGCACAACATATTAAAACACAATGAATAACATATTAAACACAATGACCTGAACTAATAACACAATTTATAGAAAACTCAAATATAACACCATCTTCATTGTGTCATATATTGTGTTATAGGTTCTTATAAAAACGCAATGGATAGAACCCAAATTAACATTGTGTTATAGGTTTTGATAATAACACAATGGACATGATGTAAAACACAACGTAAAGTAGATAAAAAACACAATCAATGACAACAGATAAAGACACAATGGACAACATACTAAAACACAATGACCATAACGTATAGCACAATGACGATAACATATAACACAATAAGTATCAGACTAAATAAAAACACAATTGATGACAACAGATAAAAGACACAATTAATGACAACAGATAAAAGACACAATGGAGAGCAGATGAAGACACAATGGAAAACAAACTAAAAACACAATACACAACAAACTAAAACACAATGAACAAAGATAATAAAAAAATTGAACAAATTATTAAAACACAATGGACAACATATTAAAACACAATGAATAACATATTAAACACAATGACCTGAACTAATAACACAATTTATAGAAAACCCAGATATAACACCATCTTCATTGTGTCATATATTGTGTTATAGGTTCTTATAAAAACGCATTGATAATAACACAATGTATAGAAACTCTACTGACCAAAACCCAGTTAAAAGACACAATGACGTGAAAACTTTAACACAATGCAAAAAAACCCAGTAAAAATGAAATTTTTTATTTTATTTTTATATGATAATATGGTACTCATATTAAAGATAAAAAAACGCTCGTTATTATGGTGAAATTTAAAAAAAAAAAATCGTATGAAAAAGTTATGGACGTTTTAAATCGATGGGGGAATTGGCATGTGCCTTGCATGTGGAGAGAGAAAATCCATAAATATAGGATTCCCTTTATGCCCTTCTATTATCTTCTTTTCCCTCCAACTAATCTCAACCCTCTAAATCTAAGATCAATGGACTAGAATCCTTCTTACATTTCTTATTTATTTTATCCTTTGTATTTGATCCTAACCCCAAAGTTTTAGTTGTTATTATCAAATAAAGAACTTGTCAATGTAGAGCAGCCCACTTGGTAGTGGCTCGTGTCTCTTGGAAGGGATGTCCCAAGTTGGGCAAGAGGATATTTAATTAGCTGATAATGTAGAGCAGGAGTAAGCTTTGCTCTTAAAAAATAATAATAATAATAATAATAATAATAATAATAATAATAATAATAATAATAATAATAATAACAACGAACCCGGTTATTGAATTTAGTGGACCGTAAGTTTATGGTTTAAATGGTTTTAAAACTTAGCAACTCAGAAACCGGACCACGCACCAAAAAAAAAAAAAAAAAAAACTAGCCCTTGACACCAAAGTCCAAAGCATATATAGATAAAACTAACCTTTTGGCCCACACTAATACTCGGGCTAACCTATATGCATATAGTAATATAACAGTGGGCTGTCAAGGCGGTGTTGATAGACTCATATAGCCCACAAGGGATAGTGCATATAAACCCATATTTGATAATATATTGTTTTCACTATAGTGTATCATGTATTGGTATAACCTCAAACCTACATAACTTTGTTATATTATAAATTAAAATTATTTTTTCTTATGAGTACTAATTGTAACGTGTATATTTATATATGTGGTGGTGGTTGGGTTATATCATAAAGTTGTAACCAATTGAATTATTAGTTAAAAGTGACCTCTAAAACATTACTTTTAATTTCACAGGCTTCGTCGTGATCCTCATGGATTAGCTAAGCTATGGCCTACTTGAAAACAAATAACTATAGCATGAGATCTCCTTCTAGGACATACACTCTTTATCATGATGTCGCGTTCTGGTCTCTAGTAGCACGTGTAAACGTTATAAAAGTGTTTAGCCCTAAGAGTCTTATTTTTTTTGCTCCAAGTCTTCTAGGACATACACTCTTTATCATGATGTCGCGTTCTAGTCTCTAGTAGCATGCGTAAACGTTACAAAAGTGTTTAGCCCTAAGAATCTTATTTTTTGCTCGAATACTAAGTATTGGTGCATGAACCAACAAAGTTTGAAAGAGAATGTATTGCAAGGAACACTAAGATGGCCCACTAGTTGTTGTAATCACATGTATCACATTCTTTCGGCCCGTTTTAAAAGATTTAGAATGTTGTGATCGAATATGACCTCATCATGATGTCGGACAGTTGTATCTGAACAGCTCAAATCAACATTATCTATATATGTCTTTCAACCATGGTTGTAAAAATCCCGACTATGCGCTGATTAATCACAATTAAACCCGACTAATCCTGATTAATCGCTAGTCCCCACCCCGGCCGACTAGCGACTAGCGATTACTACAACCATTTCAGCCAAGCAAGTAAACGTTTTTATCTTTTAAAAGATATGTGATATCTTAATAAAGTGACCATCCTTGTGTTCTGAATGTGTAGCACAAGCTAGTTATTGGTGCATTTTGTGTGTGCGTTACCGTGTAAATAGGCTAAACAGAGTGTGTGTTGAATATTGTATAGTTTTGTGTGTGAATATGAGCGCAAGACTCATACGCATGAGTCGTGCGTGCGCAAGGGTCCTACGCCTATATATAGGGTAGTGATGCGCATGACTTCACAAGTTTGGTAGTTTCGGATTTGAGAGGAAATCAAACTGTGTGTTCTCTCCCAGTGCTTAATGATGTATACTCTTTCGATATGAAATGGAAGCTTATAAAATCGGGTTGACGAAACGCTATGCTGCCAAAATCTCTACCGAATTAGTTTATCTCCATCCGAATTTCTATCTAAACACCGTTTCGGGACCTAGCACTAGTTAACTAGGTTCATATTTAATCTTCTATTTTTTTTTCTTATAAATAGGTAGGCTAACAATTGTTGATAAGTGGGGAACCAACATATCAATCTCCTTGGATTTTTCTTTTAACATCAGAATATATTTCAAGCAAAGTTCGATTTGCTAGCTTTGCTCTATTAACCAAGGTAACATGTTTGTTTTGACATCCTCTACCACTTTGGACACGGATAGTGGTCAACTTTTGAAGCTTTTATCGTTTCTAGCGTGTCAAATAAACAAACACGATGCTACTATTATCACCTTGAATTGCCTTTTTGTGTGATGCCTGATTTGGTGTTCGTTCCTATGTTAATATGGTTGGGGCTTCTTCGCCTTTACAGCAAATAGTGTTAGTTGATGAATGAATCACTTATCTTATCAATCAATATAGAAATTTTTTATCCTTATCTTTAAACAAAAATGTGATAATTTCTTTCAAACATCATGTCACAACAATACCAAAACCTCTAAAGGTTTATTTATGCATTAAAACCTTTAAATCTCATTATAAAAAGCCAATATGACATCAAATCACTAAATTTGTTGTCTTGTGTTAATTTTTTGGACTCATTCATTTGTTGCACAATGTTGACGACTTTGTACCTATTAATAAGGATATTTTCGATTTTGTTGTTTTTAGCAATATATTTTTGTCACTTTATATGAATCTGTTCATAGATAAGGTGTTATTAAGATTATATTAATATTAATTGTCAATTTACTGAACAATAAATATGATTTTGCTATGAACATAAAAGCTTAATACATTTCTATATATTCTCTAATTTTATCTAACTCAAATAGAAAAATGTATCAATATTTCTTTTAATGGCAAACATAATATGATTTTGCTATGAACATAAAAGCTTAATACATTTCTATATATTCTCTAATTTTATCTAACTCAAATAGAAAAATGTATCAATATTTCTTTTAATGGCAAACATAATGAAAAACTCTTTGATGAAAAAAAGGCGGTAACAATTAATAAAGAATGAGTAAAATAATAATATTATTATTTATTTAATTTACCAATTTACATGATTGCAATATAATTATAAGGTTGGTTTGTCATTCATTTAAGGGTATATTTTGTGGGGAACAAAATTGATTTTGAAGGTCTGTGATGCATACAAGGTGCCCAAAATTGTAAGGGCAGAATTGTCCCTATATTGTTTGCATGTGCATGGACAGGGACCTATTAAACGGCATGGGTCCCCTAATCATGTCAATCATTAACATATCTTTTTTTCTTATTTAAAAACTATAATTGAAGACACTATACTTATAAGAGGGCAGGTCAGGGTAAGGGTCAGGGTCGTTTTTAAGAATACTCAGAAAAAATTTGCCCCTAGGTGAGAAGACAAAGAAAACGGGCCCTTGTATATAAAGTCGATAACTAATTTTTTAAAGATAAACATATTTGAATCAATACATATGTATATACTAGAAAAAGTAAACTGCAATTTTACCCCCGGGGTTAGATGCGATTGGCACTCTTACCCCCTCCCAAGAAAATTTTGCAGTCTTACCCTTCAACTATTGAAAAACGCTGCAATATTACCCCCTGAGGGCTAAAACTGTAATATTACCAAATGGGTATTTTGGTAATCTTACACATATTTATATAGTAAACTTCAATATTACCCTTGTGCTTTACCTAAGACGACACGTTTAAACCCTCTTTTATTAAAGTGTCTTCTCCAGCGATATTCCAACACCGGAGAAGCGTATTCTGACACTCCAGCGATATTCCGACCATCGGAGAAGCACCGGTCAACCTTCCATATTGTCATCTGATCCTCACCCTTCTTACCTCCGGTTACCAACAACAACCACCACAACCCCTCGTCAAAACCTGCAACTGTCATCTCAACACCGGAGAACCTCTATCATCTCCGACGATACCGTTTACCATCTTCATCACACCACCACCGTACTCTCTCCGATCAAGACCACTGCCCGTTCTCCACCAACACAGGATTCAGTTTCGCCATTTCTACTTGAGTTTCAATACAAGTTTCGCCATTTCCATTCCTACCGACATACTTAACTTTTCCTTCTTAGTGACATTTTTTGTAATTTACTAGTCTTTGAGTGGCATTTGTAACCATCTCACAATACTTCTTTTTATTTTTATGTTTTAACCACCTAGGTTTTGGTTCTTAGCATTTTTACCCCCTCAACTTTTGTTAGGTTTCTTTTAAAAATAACTTACATTCCTACCCCTTAAATTTTAACTAATTTATTAATTGCGCCCTCAACTTTTGTTAGGATTTTTTAAATAACTTACACTCCTACCCCTTAAATTTTAACTAATTTATTAAGTATCCCCTCAACTTTTCTTATTTTTTTTAAAACTACTTACATTCTTACCTTTTGAATTTTAACTAAATTTATTAAGCGTACATTCAACCTTTGTTTTTTTAAACAACTTACATTCCGACCCCTTGAGTTTTAACTAAATTTATTAGGTGTCCCCTGAACGTTAATAAAGTTATTATTACCCCTTTTACATATCGTGCTATAATATTTTTTTTAAGTTTCAAATTAATCTCTTACACTTTAAATAATGTAGGCCTTTAACGAAATAGTTTTATTTTCCTCTTGTAACTTCAGTTCACTATTTTTTTACAACTTAATTCACGATAAGATATTTTAAGAAAACATACCAATCCGGTACCCACTAGAAAAATTTATATACTTACTTTTACGTTATCTAGTATTGATGTTTTGAACGGTCATTATTAATTAAAACAAGTAGGGTTTAAATATATATTGTAATGTAATATAACTGCTTTAAAAACTGATTTTTATCGTTTGGTTTGTACATGGATTTTTTGCCGCAACTAGCGGTGAGGGAATCCTAGTTAAATTAACAATTAATATATGTAACTTTTAGAGTTGATTACATACATTGATGGGGTTTGGCATATTTTAGATTTTGTTTCCGATTTTGAGAAATTACAATTATGGTTTCAATTGTTTCTTTAAACTCCATGGCTTTATAGCCTAGTGGCATCTTGGGGGTGGGACAAGACTTTAGGACCAATAGGTCCTAGGTTCGATTCCCACAAGGGGGTTTTTCCCATATTTATTGGGTTTCCTCCTGAATTGGTGTATACGCATTATGCCTAGTGCAGATGGATATGATCGGTGGTTCCGCTTGTGGCACAATGATTGTCATACCTCGATATTTTATCCACAAAACCGGTGGGCCCGGTGGGGAGTATCGTGACGTAGTTGATATCATCATTGACAAATATACACAGTTTATGGCACAGCGGAAGTCTTGGTAGAAATTACTATTACAAACCGAAAGTGTAAAGTACGAATAAAAGAATATACAGACGGTTGTAAGAAAGGATCCACAGGCGGATCTAAATATAATACAAAAACTTGTTCAACAGACTTAAGGCATTACGGACTTGCAAGATCCTCTAAATAACGCCCAGAAGCTCCCAGCCTAGTACGTGTAGCAGTGTTGTAAAAGTCGCTAGGCGGTCTCTAGTCGGCAGACTGGGGAGTTGGGAGTAATCGGAGTACTCGGAGAGTACTCGGGGAGTACGCGGACATGGTAACTATAAAGAAAATTAATTGTTATATATTATACATATGTTAAAATAAGCATAATTCATGTCAACTGAGTATAATTTAAAATGAAACATGTTTAAAGTTCAAATATTCTGAATACAAGTCCGAGTAGTCCGAGTACAAGGCCGAGTAGGCCGATTTTGACTAACTAAAAGTCAACAAACCACGTTGACCGCCTAGACCGACTAGGCCGACTCTTTCCGACTACGTCCGACTAGGCGCCGACTAGGCGCCGAGTTTGACCGAGGCTGACTAATTGAGTCCGCCTAGGAGGAAGTCGCCTCGGAGGGATTCCGAGGACCGAGTACTCGCCGAGTACTCGGCCTTGGAATCCGACTTTTACAACAGTGACGTGTAGTACTTGTCACTTAGGCTTTTGAAAATACGTTAGTTTACACTGGTAAATACAATTAACCGACTCTTTTGAAAACATTTATAAAAATTGATTTAAATGCACAAGGCACAATTATTCTTTTATAACTTGGGATAATTATATAAAAATAATCTTGTATATAGATTTACATGTTTGTCATACATTTAGGGCCCGATATAGAAGTTGAGACATGATTAACCAACACACCACTAATATAGACCCACAAGGAGTTATCCCCAACAATGTGGGTATATCTTTTTACATACGTAACTGTCAGGTGTATGCCTACACACCGTGCTTTAGTCGTGGCCATTTGCAATTAAATGAGCCGAGGATATCCAGGACACGATTGCATTAACCCCCAATGTTTATGTTATCAAACAAAACAGATTTAAACAGGTTATGTAATTTATTAATCACAATCCGATAAAATGATTCCATACCCGACCAAGCGGTAATATTTTACCGTATCCCAAGCCCGTATAAGGGAAAATAAGTTAAAAGTATTTACCTGAGTTTCTAAATGCGAGATTTATCTAGCTTTTACCGGGGCTACCTAATCTGGAATGAAGGTTTTATTAACCTATTAGATTACTAACGGGTCTTATTTAAGTCATAGACTTAGACCGGTTAGTTTAAAGCAGAATTTTCGGTATAAAACGCTAGATTAAGCGATGACCGTAATGGAATGTAATTTAGACCCAAAAAGTATGGAGACTTGTATAATATGGGTAAATTAAATACATTCTGGAATTTGAAGTTAAAATGATAAGGTTTAACCCGTTTCGGCTAATTTATGCAAACTATTCACATAAACCGCATCGAACGCGTATAAGCATAAACGGGTAACCGGATGAGTCATGTACAAGTTCCATAAGTTATTATGCTTAATATATGTTATGATATCAGTAGGAAATCACTAATTATGCCCAAAAATATTTTAAAACCGAACTAAGCCTCATAAGGGCATTTTGGTCATTTTATGATTTATAAAAGGGGTTTATATGCAAACTGAGGTTCTGGTCATAAACCTATTGTAAAAGTATTGAGTTTATGTTATAATAACAGTATCATATCATATATATGTGTGGTTTACCATTTATGACCAAACTATGCACCGTAGGGGTATTTTGGTCATCTCACACATAGTTTTAAGGACTTATTTGGGGTTCTGAGTTCATGACTTTTACCTACTGGAAAAATATTAGAAATGGTTTATAAAATCAGTAAGTAAAAAGTTTTGGGTGCTAAGTATGGTTTAAAACGGCATGGGTCCCTTAATCATGTCAATCATTAACATGTCTTTTTTCTTATTTAAAAACTATAATTGAAGACACTATACTTATAATTCTTTGTCCATCTCTTACGATGCAACGTACCCTCCCATATGACAAGGAGCAAGGCGTAAGAGGGCGGGGTCAGGGTCAGGGTCGTTTTTAAGAATACTCATAAAAACATTGGCCACTAGTTGTGAAGACAAAGAAAACGGGTCCTTATATATAAAGTCGATAACTAATTTTTTAAAGATAAACATATTTGAATCAATACATATGTATATACTAGAAAAAGTAAACTGCAATTTTACCTCCTTGGGTTAGATGCGATTGGCACTCTTACCCCCTCCCAGGAAATTTTTGCAGTCTTACCCCTCAACTATTGAAAAACGCTGCAATATTACCCCATGAGAGGTAAAACTGTAATATTACCAAATGGGTATTTTTGTAATCTTACCCATATTTATATAGTAAACTTCAATATTGCCCCTGTTCTTTACCTAAGACGACACGTTTAAACCCTCGTTTATTAAAGTGTCTTCTCCGGCGATATTCCAACCACCGGAGAAGCGTATTCCGACACTCCGGCGATATTCCGACCATCAGAGAAGCACCGTTCAACCTTTCATATTGTCGTCTGATCCTCACCCTTCTTACCTCTGGTTACCAACAACAACCACCACAGCCCCTCGTCAAAACCTGCAACTGTCATCTGAACACCGGAGAACCTCTATCATCTCCGACGATACCGTTTACCATATTCATCACACCACCACTGTACTCTCTCCGATCAAGACCATCGCCCATTCTCCACCAAAACAAGATTCAGTTTCGCCATTTCTACTTGAGTTTCAATACAAGTTTCGCCATTTCCACCGTTGTCGCAGCGGCGGCGCTGCCGTCACTCCTCGCCGGAGTTTGATGTCGGCTCCGCCGTCGTTGTTCCTCTTACTCCCGTTATACTCGCTAATCAAACGGTTCATTAGATAAACAAACAACTACAATCTATAAAACACACACAGTTTATATTTATTTTTATACAATTAGGTGTAGCAAATTTAAATAAGCGATAGAAAAAACACAAGTATTGAAATAAAACCTACTAAATGAATAATGTACTTGACTGAACTTAAGAGCATGTTGTTCGCCGGCGAGTTGGAGGTTACTGGAAACGAAAACTAGCATGCCGTCGGAAGGACCAGAGGGCTGACAGTCAACGCTGGTGATGTTGTGCTTGCACTGTTGGAACGAGAGTGACGTCAGCTTGGCAACGATGTTGGAAGATCCCTGAATCTTCTGACCTTCGAACGTTACATATGTCTTTGAAGTTTGAACGACGTATATATGATCAGCAAGTTTATTAAGATATTGACGTGAAAATCAACAAAGCGATTCTGTTTTCGCGCGGAGTTAAGTGCTCCAGTGGTCGGAATATCGCCGTAGAAGACCGGAGTTAAGTGCTCCGGTGGTCGGAACATCGCTGGAGAAGACACTATAATAAATAGGATGTAAACGTGTTTGTGAAGGTAAAACACAGGGTGTAAATGTGTTATTTACTTCTATTTTCTTATTATTATCAGGGGCAAAAAAGTATTTTCACGTTTCAGGGGGTAATATTGCAGCGTTTTTCAATAGTTGAGAGGTAAGACAACAAAATTTTCCTGGGAGGGGGTAAGAGTGCCAATCGCATATAACCCCAGGGGGTAAAATTGCAGTTTACTCTATTAGAAAACATAAAAATAAATGAAAAATAGCCGCTAAAATATAACTTATTTTAAAAAAGTATATATATACAAAAAGAGATAGAAATATATACAAACTAGTGGGATCAAACTTGCGTGTTGCGGCGGGTAAAAGCTTTGTATGTTTTAATGTACTCGTTTTGCCAAACGACGTCACCCTCGTGCCTAGCCGTGGCCCTACCGTCGTGTTGTGTTGTGCCCAAAGTGTCATGTGGCACTCCATTCACGCCTCACCGAGGATCTACAACACGTAGCCTTATTATACTATATATTAAATTACATCCTTAGCTACAATACTTATTATCCCTTTTTTTCTTTTAATTACAAGATTGCCAACAACTGTCACACCCCGATTTCCGGTGGGTCCGGATGGGTAGGGTTTAAGCGTGACAATTGAATTCAGTATCACAATTTAATAATGTAGCGGAAGCATTGGAGTAAAAATATTCATTCAGTAAAAGTCTTGAATATAAATAAAATTTATACAAGGGTTCAAGTACAAGCCCACAGGCGAGATCTAATAAAACGAGCTTTAGACATCATAGGCCTTAAGCTAGGAGTTGCAAATTCCATAGCCTTTATCATAGCCGACCCGGATTCCCAGCCTAATATTAAGGTTCGGTACCTCCACTTCAATCTTTTAAAAATACGTCAGTTTTCGCTAGTAAATACAATTAACTGACTCATTTTGAAAATAGTTTTTCAAAAAAGAGTTTTATACGTAGAGAAAACCTGTAGATAATCATTTAATATTTCTTCGGATTTTATCTTGTCACCAAATTTACATACTTGTCATACAATGGGATTCAGAGTTCAGAGCCGGTCATTTTCAGTGCTATAATGATTAAGGTTACACACCAAAGTTGAATAAACGTGTCTTACATTCGGTATTCCTACCCCTGCACGTTATTTCGTATGGCCATAATAGTTCATGAGTCGGGACACCCGGACACGGTACCATTAACCCCCAATTGTTTCATTTATTAAGTAGTACAGATTAAACCGAGTTCTTATATTTATAATCAATCACAGGGCTCATTTATATAATACCCGCACCAAGTGGCATATTTTCCATACCCAAATTTTAAAACAAAATAAGTTAAGAGTTGTAAGTCAAAGTATTAGTAACCCAAGTCCGAATATATGAGGGGTTCTATAGTCCGGAATGAGCAGAATTAGTTATCTATTAGAATGTATACAGGTCATAGATTAGTTCCTTAGACATGACCTGTTACTTAAGAATAGGTTCGGTTCGCTAGATTTAGCGTAGACCGGATAGAATGTGGTTTATACCTATCCGAGTGCAAAGACTCATTGGATAAAGGTTTATTAAACCAACATTTTGTTTTTGAAAGGTTTTGACCCGTTACGCCTAGTTTATGTGAACAAGGTTCGCATAACTAGTTATGTGCGTAAAGTGGGTTCAGAAGGTCAGATGGCTTTATAACAAGTCCAAGTATTAAAAATAAATTTTTTAGTTGATGTGTATTCTATTTTAAAGTTAAGTTGTAGCTTGTTTTAGATAAAAAACAATTTAAGTAGCTATTTTGACCACATAAGGGCATTGTGGTCATTTTTAATAATATTTTTAAGACTTGTCAATTAACCCATCAAACGGAATGACCATGTGGTATAATTTCAGAGAGTTATACTCAGCAATAATACGGTCTCAAAACAAGTTTAAAATATGTTTTAACGTTGACCAAACGGGTCAGGATCAAAAGTCAAAGCAGAAGTCAAACTGCTTGACTTTTGACATAGAATGAGGTTCTAAACTGAATTAAACAAGTTAAGCATGCTAATATCAGTTTATATAAGTTGTATAACTTGTGTATATATCAAAACAATTGAGTTATAAGTTATAAAAAATATTTATATCATTTATGAAGCTTTAACGAAAGTTTGACTTTTATATAGCATGCTTGACTGATCAATTCAACTAGTAAACGTGTTGATCTGAGGGTATGATCACAGAGGGATTATACCATCGTTATTACGATCACGTAGGAAAGTTCATATTGAACTTTAACTTGACCAATTCGGTCAGAAGCTAAAGTCAAATGGAAAGTCAACTGTTTGACTTTAACTCAAAATAATTAAAAATAAATATGAAAGAGCTAGTAGGAACACTTACTTGGAAGTGTTAGAGTAGAATACACTAAGATTGGGAGTCCTCTTGTCAAGAAGAGAGCTCCAAGAAGTGTTTTAGAGTAGAAGTGATAGTGTGAAGATGAAGGAAAAAGAAGGCTGCTATTTGTAGCCAAGGAGGAGTTGTGAGGGAGTGCCATGTAACACCCCGAAAACGGGTTTGGTAATCAAACCACGTTAATAATAATGAATGGGTAAAATACCTTTAGTGGTAAAATTAACCCGGTGAATATAAGGATTTAAATAAATAATTTTATGTTAATCAAAAAAGAAGAATAAACGCTTCGAGAAAACAAAGTTTATAAGAAACTCGAGTTAACGAGACTTAAAAATAAAACGGGTTATGACTCCCCCGAAAACCACTAAGTAACTAGGAATATTAACCTAGTAAGTTAAGTGTGGTTAAAACAATAATGGAAAACTCTTAAATCATAAAGAAAACAATAATTGAGGGACTAGAATGGCTAAAATGGAAACTTGAATTATTAGTTGGGTAAAAACGCAGATTTGATTATTATAAAGAATTATGCGTTAAAGCTTATGAAAGGGGTTCTAAACTTATTGTGAATTGCACCCTTTAGGCAAAGAATCCGGATCGTCAAGCGGACAAGCCGGAGGAGGAGATACGCGTTTGAAGGGTGTGCTCTAAAGGTACGCGACTTGTCGTCTCGTTACATTTATTTAGACAAGTTTAGTTAAAATATGTTTAAGGTTGATATAGTTAGAATGGTTGAGTGGTATGTCAATGAGGTGATGGAATTCACTCGACAACCAAATGGGTCAAATTAATGGTTAAAATAATAGTGATCAAAATAAAGACACTAATTGGTAAAAGTTATAACGGGTCGGACATTCTAAGAAAGTGTCTTTTAAGTAGTAGAAAACTCACGGTGCGAACCGGAATTGGTTCAAGGGGTATGAGGGTATTAATATACCATCATACGTTGATAAATGGTCATGTCGATTAAACTGGTCAAATGGCGTGTTAACACCATTTGACATCAATAACTAACGACTACTTGTTGAGTTTTGATAATTCAGGAAATAACATATGTTGCGTTGAGTTATTTAGAAAATCTAAAGCGAGAGGTATGTAAATGGGTCAATGCTATGACCCGAGCCAGGTACGCATAGTTAAGTTGCTAGATAAACATGCAAACATGGGTCAAATAATTAGCGAGAGTCCTTCGTCGTAAATGAGGGACTAAAAATGACCAAAACGCCCATGATTTGTAAATCGGGCAAATGACCCTTAGAGGTCGTTTAGATACTAGTATTATGATTATGCAACTCTTAGATATATGTAAGAGTTGTAAGTATAAACCTTGAGAGTCAAATGCCTAAGAACGGGTCAATTACGTAGAATGACTATCCAGAGGGAAAAATTAAGAATAACGGTCCGTTATGATAAATCCACTACAAAATAGTTGTTGTGGAATATAAGAGGCTATTTAAAAAAAAATGGAAATACGAAGTGTACAAAGAGAAATGTGAGTTTGATGCTTAAATGCATGAAAACTTCTAAACGGGTCAAAATAAAGTAGGTGGTAAAATGTTGGCTTAAGTGTAATAAAGAAAAACGTAAACCGGGTAACGGGAGCGTAAACTATATGAATAATGGATCCGGGTAATGGATGATAGCTTAGACATGTTAAGAAACGAACCCCAAGCAATTAAAATGAGTTTGGATATGTTTGGATGCAAATTTGATGAAAAATAAACGTGCAGAGTTGACACGGGCGGGTGAACTTTTGACACGGGCGGGTGAAGGGGCTGTGAAAAATATATGTTAAGCTGACACGGCCGGGTGATCTTTTGACACGGCCGGGTGAAGGGGCTGAAAACAAAATATATAATTTCTTGTATTTAAATATTTTGTTCAAATGCCTTGATTTCTAATCTTTTAAATGATCTTTTGACACGGCCGGGTGATCTTTTGACACGGCCGGGTGAAGGGGCTGAAAACAAAATATATAATTTCTTGTATTTAATTATTTTGTTCAAATGCCTTGATTTCTAATCTTTTAAATGAAATTGTATGATAGGTAAAAATGCTCTTTAGACCCCGGAGGATGATCAAGCCATGTCAAGAACCGAACACACCGAACAAAGCTTCCGCATTTTGTCTATTTTGTTTTAGTGACATGTAAACACTTGGAATTATGTTTTGAAAGTTTATCTAGCACGACGTAGGCTTGAATGTTATGATCAAGTATGATCTTAAAACCATGAAGTTTTTGTAAATTCGAAAAATTTTGTACTAAATGCAAGATAAATGTCATAAATCGTGTTATTTTAAGTTGGGTCTTACAAGTTGGTAATCAGAGCCCAAGGTTGAAGGGTAAAGTGTTCGGTTAAAAGGCTTGATCGCAAATTCGGTAAGTACATGTATGTTAATAGTTTAGTAGGATTAAAGTGTTGTGAACAACACATAGGGTATCGTGTAATACACGTTACACCAATGAAAATGACTAGTATAGTTAATGAAATCACGTGCAGTAAAAAGCCTTGTATTACAATACGTGCATTTATTAATGTTGAAATTACTAACTTTTGTAAATGTTTAGTTAAAGGATACTCGCATCTGAAGATGACGAGAGTTGAACGAATTGTGGATATGACGGTGGAACGGTCCGAGGTATGACAAGCAGAGCATACTCATCAAGGACCTAAATCGCGCGACGATCGCGAACGAAGTTAACGGCAAGAGAAGCCCGTAAGGGCAAGCATTACCAGGTGCACGCTTTTAAATTTAATCGCATAAGTAGTAATATGCAACAAACACATAGGGAAAGACGGTTGCATATATCTAATAAAACCTGAATAGGATATCTATTCAGGATGATGTTTCCAAGAAAAGTTTAATAGAAACATGTGCTATTCACGATGAGGAATAACAAAGAAATAATAGGATTAGTTCATATGAAAACTTGGACGGGGGTAATTATCCAAGTGGAAAACTCTCAATATAATGCTATTGAGAATAGTAGCGATCACATTAACGAATGTGATTATATAATAGTTCAATAGAAAAGAAAAACATTTTATATGTACTAAAGTAAAACTAGTAAAACTAATGATTGATGTTTTGCAATTAAATAAAGTTTTACTAAAATGAAATCAGAGATATGAAATAAATAGGGGCGTTACTTACATGGGGTGTGATGTGAAAACTACAAAAAGGTCATGTGTATCATGTGTTGATCGCTTACTCTGGCCAAGTAAGTAATGGCATATGATACCATGAACTTCTTGTAGCAGACACATTTACGTCCGATGTAGTAAGGACGGGGTGAATGGGACTAATTTAAATGGTACCCAAATGAGTCAAACAAGTAAGATGTTTGATAGTAAACGTAAACGCAAGTCGGATGACAAGGAGCGTATTACGTTAGAATAACGAGCCCGAAAGAAGGGACAAAGATTAAAGTAAATGAAAATACAAACCAACTAATGTGAATGCTAAGGCATAAGGGATAAAGTTTGACTATCATAAGTGATGAAATTCACACAGACAAGTTAAAGGGGTAGAATAAAAGAATAAAGGACATGACTAAATAAAAGCGATGGGTTTCGCTAAGACGATCAAATAAATTAAGATGATGTCTAAAACCATATAAGAATGGTTACTTGACGATGACTTCGGTAAAGATACCCGATGGACGGGTAGGATTGTGGGTGAATGCGTAAACCGAGAGACGGGAACGCGAGGAAAAAAAAAGAAAGAAAGTCAAAAGACTCGGAATATGAGTCATGACTAAAAGATGGTGAGAATTTGCAAACAGAAATTTTGATAACTATGTTCAACTATTTTAGAGTTGAACGGGTCGAATAAAGAACAAAGTTTAACGTTCATAAGTGATAAAACCTCACACGAATAAGTCAAACGTGACAAATACAGTATAAGAAATTGGTAGTACAAATAGGCGCTAACCGAATAGTAGAAGCGCGAAATATTAATGAACCTATGTGATGGGTCGTAAAGGAATGTGGATAGGAAAAACGCAAACTAGCGGAACAAGAATGTTAAAAACATTAAGATAAAGAACCCGGGTAACGGGTTGTAAAGAAGTACATGTAAGAACCAAATAATGGCAAGCATAGAATAAACCGACGTATGAATGACGTAAGAAGACGTAAAGTCGGAAAATTAGTCCAAAGGTAAACAAATGAAGCCTCAGACTACGGTCAAGGTCAACTAAAGTTCAAAAGCGAAAATAAACGATTCCAAACATAACAAGAGATGCTTTGAAGCTATATATGTATATATACATTGAATATAGACACAAATAAAAGATGAATCTACGGGATCATCGTAACCTTCGGGAATGCGAGCAGTGTTAAGGTCTACGGGACCAGAATGACTCTCGGGTCACGAATAAAAAGGAAATAAACCTTAGGGTCCCCGTTAAAAGGGGGTGAAGATCTACGGAAATAGCCTACAAGGCTAAGTGAAAGAACCTACGGGTCAATAGAGGAAATCGATGGCACTTGCTACGATTCCTCACGTAAAACGAGAACAGAAAAGAATAAATTATGGGTTGTCAATTTCCTTGATATAAGTAATTGACTTAGTTAAAAGGAAAAAACGTTATACTAAAATTCAGTTTTAGTAAGAAACAATGTTTTAACAAATATGAATATTATGAGACGAACTCAGAAATGGTTAATATTAAAGGATATAGGTTTTAACACCATTAGGTGTAAAACGATACATTCGAAAGAAAGATTTTCGACAATGAAAAGTCGACATAAACTTAAACAAGATGTGATGGGATTACGGTCACTAAAAGTGACGTAGAATGTAACCATGTTGTAACGTGAGTTACGAGACAAGAATCAGAAACACGCAAAAGGCCGGGATGGCAATATGATGTACCCGAGTGACGGGGTATAAAGTGACGGCGAGAAATTAGTCTAGCCGGTAAAAACCATTCAGAGTCAAAATAGTGTTACGACTTATGCAAGGCGCTGGTCAATATAAAAATTTGCTAGAAGTAAACGTGTTGAATAATAAATACGACCGAGTAATCAGATGACAACTCGGTCAAATAAGTGACTAGAATAAGAAACACAAGCTGAAAGTAATGGCCTACGAGGCCTTACATGTGAAAGGCGCATACGCCTTAAAACCAAAAAAAAAAAAAAACACACTACCATACTTTTTGGTAAGATTATTATGTGCGAATAGTGCTCAAGTGATCACCGAAACTAAGGTTCAGATGATCTAAACTGATAAAGTTTGTGGGAAAGGTTTCGGGGACGAAACCTCTTTAAGGGGGGTAGACTTGTAACACCCCGAAAACGGGTTTGGTAATCAAACCACGTTAATAATAATGAATGGGTAAAATACCGTTAGTGGTTAAATTAACCCGGTGAATATAAGGATTTAAATAAATAATTTTATGTTAATCAAAAAGAAGAATAAACGCTTCGAGAAAACAAAGTTTATAAGAAACTCGAGTTAACGAGACTTAAAAATAAAACGGGTTATGACTCCCCCGAAAACCACTAAGTAACTAGGAATATTAACCTAGTAAGTTAAGTGTGGTTAAAACAATAATGGAAAACTCTTAAATCATAAAGAAAACAATAATTGAGGGACTAGAATGGCTAAAATGGAAACTTGAATTATTAGTAAATAAAATAAACTCCAAACACTCACCTAAGTGGGTGCCTGGATCGATCAGAACGCAGGAGCGACCAAGAGCTCCTCTCCAAACCCTAGCTCACAAAAAAATTGATCAATTGGAGGTTCAATTCAGTCCCAAATCAAATTCTAACCACGAATTAGTGATCACCTTGCTGAAAAGATCATAAGGTATGCAAAATTTTAATGTTTTGAATCATCTTAAATTCTAGGTTAATGATGAAAAATCGAAATTTAGCTTGATTGTGTCATGCATGAATGAAATTAGAAGGGATATGGTGTCTAGGGATGAACCCTAGGTGAAATCTTGTTAAAAGATTTCATGATAATTATAGAGTTCATAATCACCATTGTAGGTGATTAATGAACTTGAAGAAAACTTGATAAACCCTAGAATTATGATCTTGTTCTAGCATAATCTGAATTTAAGAGTAAATTTCAGAAATATGGATGTTAAGACATGTGTAGAATTGTCTAATCGAATTTAATTTAGATGATAATTACAAGTCATAAACTTGGTTTTGATGATATAAAAATCTGACCCGCTAGGTGTTTGAGGAAACGCCTAAGTGAGGATTAAAATGCTAAAAGTTGGGTAAAAACGCAGATTTAATTATTATAAAGAATTATGCGTTAAAGCTTATGAAAGGGGTTCTAAACTTATTGTGAATTGAACCCTTTAGGCAAAGAATCCGGATCGTCAAGCGGACAAGCCGGAGGAGGAGATACGCGTTTGAAGGGTGTGCTCTAAAGGTACGCGACTTGTCGTCTCGTTACATTTATTTAGACAAGTTTAGTTAAAATATGTTTAAGGTTGATATAGTTAGAATGGTTGAGTGGTATGTCAATGAGGTGATGGAATTCACTCGACAACCAAATGGGTCAAATTAATGGTTAAAATAATAGTGATCAACATAAAGACACTAATTGGTAAAAGTTATAACGGGTCGGACATTCTAAGAAAGTGTCTTTTAAGTAGTAGAAAACTCATGGTGCGAACCGGAATTGGTTCAAGGGGTATGAGGGTATTAATATACCATCATACGTTGATAAATGGTCATGTCGATTAAACTGGTCAAATGGCGTGTTAACACCATTTGACATCAATAACTAACGACTACTTGTTGAGTTTTGTGAATTCAGGAAATAACATATGTTGCGTTGAGTTATTTAGAAAATCTAAAGCGAGAGGTATGTAAATGGGTCAATGCTATGACCCGAGCCAGGTACGCATAGTTAAGTTGCTAGATAAACATGCAAACATGGGTCAAATAATTAGCGAGAGTCCTTCGTCGTAAATGAGGGACTAAAAATGACCAAAACGCCCATGATTTGTAAATCGGGCAAATGACCCTTAGAGGTCGTTTAGATACTAGTATTATGATTATGCAACTCTTAGATATATGTAAGAGTTGTAAGTATAAACCTTGAGAGTCAAATGCCTAAGAACGGGTCAATTACGTAGAATGACTATCCAGAGGGAAAAATTAAGAATAACGGTCCGTTATGATAAATCCACTACAAAATAGTTGTTGTGGAATATAAGAGGCTATTTAAAAAAAATGGAAATACGAAGTGTACAAAGAGAAATGTGAGTTTGATGCTTAAATGCATGAAAACTTCTAAACGGGTCAAAATAAAGTAGGTGGTAAAATGTTGGCTTAAGTGTAATAAAGAAAAACGTAAACCGGGTAACGGGAGCGTAAACTATATGAATAATGGATCCGGGTAATGGATGATAGCTTAGACATGTTAAGAAACGAACCCCAAGCAATTAAAATGAGTTTGGATAGGTTTGGATGCAAATTTGATGAAAAATAAACGTGCAGAGTTGACACGGGCGGGTGAACTTTTGACACGGCCGGGTGAAGGGGCTGTGAAAAATATATGTTAAGCTGACACGGCCGGGTGATCTTTTGACACGGCCGGGTGAAGGGGCTGAAAACAAAATATATAATTTCTTGTATTTAATTATTTTGTTCAAATGCCTTGATTTCTAATCTTTTAAATGAAATTGTATGATAGGTAAAAATGCTCTTTAGACCCCGGAGGATGATCAAGCCATGTCAAGAACCGAACACACCGAACAAAGCTTCCGCATTTTGTCTATTTTGTTTTAGTGACATGTAAACACTTGGAATTATGTTTTGAAAGTTTATCTAGCACGACGTAGGCTTGAATGTTATGATCAAGTATGATCTTAAAACCATGAAGTTTTTGTAAATTCGAAAAATTTTGTACTAAATGCAAGATAAATGTCATAAATCGTGTTATTTTAAGTTGGGTCTTACAAGTTGGTAATCAGAGCCCAAGGTTGAAGGGTAAAGTGTTCGGTTCGAGGCTTGATCGCAAATTCGGTAAGTACATGTATGTTAATAGTTTAGTAGGATTAAAGTGTTGTGAACAACACATAGGGTATCGTGTAATACACGTTACACCAATGAAAATGACTAGTATAGTTAACGAAATCACGTGCAGTAAAAAGCCTTGTATTACAATACGTGCATTTATTAATGTTGAAATTACTAACTTTTGTAAATGTTTAGTTAAAGGATACTCGCATCTGAAGATGACGAGAGTTGAACGAATTGTGGATATGACGGTGGAACGGTCCGAGGTATGACAAGCAGAGCATACTCATCAAGGACCTAAATCGCGCGACGATCGCGAACGAAGTTAACGGCAAGAGAAGCCCGTAAGGGCAAGCATTACCAGGTGCACGCTTTTAAATTTAATCGCATAAGTAGTAATATGCAACAAACACATAGGGAAAGACGGTTGCATATATCTAATAAAACCTGAATAGGATATCTATTCAGGATGATGTTTCCAAGAGAAGTTTAATAGAAACATGTGCTATTCACGATGAGGAATAACAAAGAAATAATAGGATTAGTTCATATGAAAACTTGGACGGGGGTAATTATCCAAGTGGAAAACTCTCAATATAATGCTATTGAGAATAGTAGCGATCACATTAACGAATGTGATTATATAATAGTTCAATAGAAAAGAAAAACATTTTATATGTACTAAAGTAAAACTAGTAAAACTAATGATTGATGTTTTGCAATTAAATAAAGTTTTACTAAAATGAAATCAGAGATATGAAATAAATAGGGGCGTTACTTACATGGGGTGTGATGTGAAAACTACAAAAAGGTCATGTGTATCATGTGTTGATCGCTTACTCTGGCCAAGTAAGTAATGGCATATGATACCATGAACTTCTTGTAGCAGACACATTTACGTCCGATGTAGTAAGGACGGGGTGAATGGGACTAATTTAAATGGTACCCAAATGAGTCAAACAAGTAAGATGTTTGATAGTAAACGTAAACGCAAGTCGGATGACAAGGAGCGTATTACGTTAGAATAACGAGCCCGAAAGAAGGGACAAAGATTAAAGTAAATGAAAATACAAACCAACTAATGTGAATGCTAAGGCATAAGGGATAAAGTTTGACTATCATAAGTGATGAAATTCACACAGACAAGTTAAAGGGGTAGAATAAAAGAATAAAGGACATGACTAAATAAAAGCGATGGGTTTCGCTAAGACGATCAAATAAATTAAGATGATGTCTAAAACCATATAAGAATGGTTACTTGACGATGACTTCGGTAAAGATACCCGATGGACGGGTAGGATTGTGGGTGAATGCGTAAACCGAGAGACGGGAACGCGAGGAAAAAAAAAAGAAAGAAAGTCAAAAGACTCGGAATATGAGTCATGACTAAAAGATGGTGAGAATTTGCAAACAGAAATTTTGATAACTATGTTCAACTATTTTAGAGTTGAACGGGTCGAATAAAGAACAAAGTTTAACGTTCATAAGTGATAAAACCTCACACGAATAAGTCAAACGAGACAAATACAGTATAAGAAATTGGTAGTACAAATAGGCGCTAACCGAATAGTAGAAGCGCGAAATATTAATGAACCTATGTGATGGGTCGTAAAGGAATGTGGATAGGAAAAACGCAAACTAGCGGAACAAGAATGTTAAAAACATTAAGATAAAGAACCCGGGTAACGGGTTGTAAAGAAGTACATGTAAGAACCAAATAATGGCAAGCATAGAATAAACCGACGTATGAATGACGTAAGAAGACGTAAAGTCGGAAAATTAGTCCAAAGGTAAACAAATGAAGCCTCAGACTACGGTCAAGGTCAACTAAAGTTCAAAAGCGAAAATAAACGATTCCAAACATAACAAGAGATGCTTTGAAGCTATATATGTATATATACATTGAATATAGACACAAATAAAAGATGAATCTACGGGATCATCGTAACCTTCGGGAATGCGAGCAGTGTTAAGGTCTACGGGACCAGAATGACTCTCGGGTCACGAATAAAAAGGAAATAAACCTTAGGGTCCCCGTTAAAAGGGGGTGAAGATCTACGGAAATAGCCTACAAGGCTAAGTGAAAGAACCTACGGGTCAATAGAGGAAATCGATGGCACTTGCTACGATTCCTCACGTAAAACGAGAACAGAAAAGAATAAATTATGGGTTGTCAATTTCCTTGATATAAGTAATTGACTTAGTTAAAAGGAAAAAACGTTATACTAAAATTCAGTTTTAGTAAGAAACAATGTTTTAACAAATATGAATATTATGAGACGAACTCAGAAATGGTTAATATTAAAGGATATAGGTTTTAACACCATTAGGTGTAAAACGATACATTCGAAAGAAAGATTTTCGACAATGAAAAGTCGACATAAACTTAAACAAGATGTGATGGGATTACGGTCACTAAAAGTGACGTAGAATGTAACCATGTTGTAACGTGAGTTACGAGACAAGAATCAGAAACACGCAAAAGGCCGGGATGGCAATATGATGTACCCGAGTGACGGGGTATAAAGTGACGGCGAGAAATTAGTCTAGCCGGTAAAAACCATTCAGAGTCAAAATAGTGTTACGACTTATGCAAGGCGCTGGTCAATATAAAAATTTGCTAGAAGTAAACGTGTTGAATAATAAATACGACCGAGTAATCAGATGACAACTCGGTCAAATAAGTGACTAGAATAAGAAACACAAGCTGAAAGTAATGGCCTACGAGGCCTTACATGTGAAAGGCGCATACGCCTTAAAACCAAAAAAAAAAAAAACACACTACCATACTTTTGGGTAAGATTATTATGTGCGAATAGTGCTCAAGTGATCACCGAAACTAAGGTTCAGATGATCTAAACTGATAAAGTTTGTGGGAAAGGTTTCAGGGACGAAACCTCTTTAAGGGGGGTAGACTTGTAACACCCCGAAAACGGGTTTGGTAATCAAACCACATTAATAATAATGAATGGGTAAAATACCGTTAGTGGTTAAATTAACCCGGTGAATATAAGGATTTAAATAAATAATTTTATGTTAATCAAAAAGAAGAATAAACGCTTCGAGAAAACAAAGTTTATAAGAAACTCGAGTTAACGAGACTTAAAAATAAAACGGGTTATGACTCCCCCGAAAACCACTAAGTAACTAGGAATATTAACCTAGTAAGTTAAGTGTGGTTAAAACAATAATGGAAAACTCTTAAATCATAAAGAAAACAATAATTGAGGGACTAGAATGGCTAAAATGGAAACTTGAATTATTAGTAAATAAAATAAACTCCAAACACTCACCTAAGTGGGTGCCTGGATCGATCAGAACGCAGGAGCGACCAAGAGCTCCTCTCCAAACCCTAGCTCACAAAAAAATTGATCAATTGGAGGTTCAATTCAGTCCCAAATCAAATTCTAACCACGAATTAGTGATCACCTTGCTGAAAAGATCATAAGGTATGCAAAATTTTAATGTTTTGAATCATCTTAAATTCTAGGTTAATGATGAAAAATCGAAATTTAGCTTGATTGTGTCATGCATGAATGAAATTAGAAGGGATATGGTGTCTAGGGATGAACCCTAGGTGAAATCTTGTTAAAAGATTTCATGATAATTATAGAGTTCATAATCACCATTGTAGGTGATTAATGAACTTGAAGAAAACTTGATAAACCCTAGAATTATGATCTTGTTCTAGCATAATCTGAATTTAAGAGTAAATTTCAGAAATATGGATGTTAAGACATGTGTAGAATTGTCTAATCGAATTTAATTTAGATGATAATTACAAGTCATAAACTTGGTTTTGATGATATAAAAATCTGACCCGCTAGGTGTTTGAGGAAACGCCTAAGTGAGGATTAAAATGCTAAAAGTTGGGTAAAAACGCAGATTTAATTATTATAAAGAATTATGCGTTAAAGCTTATGAAAGGGGTTCTAAACTTATTGTGAATTGAACCCTTTAGGCAAAGAATCCGGATCGTCAAGCGGACAAGCCGGAGGAGGAGATACGCGTTTGAAGGGTGTGCTCTAAAGGTACGCGACTTGTCGTCTCGTTACATTTATTTAGACAAGTTTAGTTAAAATATGTTTAAGGTTGATATAGTTAGAATGGTTGAGTGGTATGTCAATGAGGTGATGGAATTCACTCGACAACCAAATGGGTCAAATTAATGGTTAAAATAATAGTGATCAACATAAAGACACTAATTGGTAAAAGTTATAACGGGTCGGACATTCTAAGAAAGTGTCTTTTAAGTAGTAGAAAACTCATGGTGCGAACCGGAATTGGTTCAAGGGGTATGAGGGTATTAATATACCATCATACGTTGATAAATGGTCATGTCGATTAAACTGGTCAAATGGCGTGTTAACACCATTTGACATCAATAACTAACGACTACTTGTTGAGTTTTGTGAATTCAGGAAATAACATATGTTGCGTTGAGTTATTTAGAAAATCTAAAGCGAGAGGTATGTAAATGGGTCAATGCTATGACCCGAGCCAGGTACGCATAGTTAAGTTGCTAGATAAATATGCAAACATGGGTCAAATAATTAGCGAGAGTCCTTCGTCGTAAATGAGGGACTAAAAATGACCAAAACGCCCATGATTTGTAAATCGGGCAAATGACCCTTAGAGGTCGTTTAGATACTAGTATTATGATTATGCAACTCTTAGATATATGTAAGAGTTGTAAGTATAAACCTTGAGAGTCAAATGCCTAAGAACGGGTCAATTACGTAGAATGACTATCCAGAGGGAAAAATTAAGAATAACGGTCCGTTATGATAAATCCACTACAAAATAGTTGTTGTGGAATATAAGAGGCTATTTAAAAAAAATGGAAATACGAAGTGTACAAAGAGAAATGTGAGTTTGATGCTTAAATGCATGAAAACTTCTAAACGGGTCAAAATAAAGTAGGTGGTAAAATGTTGGCTTAAGTGTAATAAAGAAAAACGTAAACCGGGTAACGGGAGCGTAAACTATATGAATAATGGATCCGGGTAATGGATGATAGCTTAGACATGTTAAGAAACGAACCCCAAGCAATTAAAATGAGTTTGGATAGGTTTGGATGCAAATTTGATGAAAAATAAACGTGCAGAGTTGACACGGGCGGGTGAACTTTTGACACGGCCGGGTGAAGGGGCTGTGAAAAATATATGTTAAGCTGACACGGCCGGGTGATCTTTTGACACGGCCGGGTGAAGGGGCTGAAAACAAAATATATAATTTCTTGTATTTAATTATTTTGTTCAAATGCCTTGATTTCTAATCTTTTAAATGAAATTGTATGATAGGTAAAAATGCTCTTTAGACCCCGGAGGATGATCAAGCCATGTCAAGAACCGAACACACCGAACAAAGCTTCCGCATTTTGTCTATTTTGTTTTAGTGACATGTAAACACTTGGAATTATGTTTTGAAAGTTTATCTAGCACGACGTAGGCTTGAATGTTATGATCAAGTATGATCTTAAAACCATGAAGTTTTTGTAAATTCGAAAAATTTTGTACTAAATGCAAGATAAATGTCATAAATCGTGTTATTTTAAGTTGGGTCTTACAAGTTGGTAATCAGAGCCCAAGGTTGAAGGGTAAAGTGTTCGGTTCGAGGCTTGATCGCAAATTCGGTAAGTACATGTATGTTAATAGTTTAGTAGGATTAAAGTGTTGTGAACAACACATAGGGTATCGTGTAATACACGTTACACCAATGAAAATGACTAGTATAGTTAACGAAATCACGTGCAGTAAAAAGCCTTGTATTACAATACGTGCATTTATTAATGTTGAAATTACTAACTTTTGTAAATGTTTAGTTAAAGGATACTCGCATCTGAAGATGACGAGAGTTGAACGAATTGTGGATATGACGGTGGAACGGTCCGAGGTATGACAAGCAGAGCATACTCATCAAGGACCTAAATCGCGCGACGATCGCGAACGAAGTTAACGGCAAGAGAAGCCCGTAAGGGCAAGCATTACCAGGTGCACGCTTTTAAATTTAATCGCATAAGTAGTAATATGCAACAAACACATAGGGAAAGACGGTTGCATATATCTAATAAAACCTGAATAGGATATCTATTCAGGATGATGTTTCCAAGAGAAGTTTAATAGAAACATGTGCTATTCACGATGAGGAATAACAAAGAAATAATAGGATTAGTTCATATGAAAACTTGGACGGGGGTAATTATCCAAGTGGAAAACTCTCAATATAATGCTATTGAGAATAGTAGCGATCACATTAACGAATGTGATTATATAATAGTTCAATAGAAAAGAAAAACATTTTATATGTACTAAAGTAAAACTAGTAAAACTAATGATTGATGTTTTGCAATTAAATAAAGTTTTACTAAAATGAAATCAGAGATATGAAATAAATAGGGGCGTTACTTACATGGGGTGTGATGTGAAAACTACAAAAAGGTCATGTGTATCATGTGTTGATCGCTTACTCTGGCCAAGTAAGTAATGGCATATGATACCATGAACTTCTTGTAGCAGACACATTTACGTCCGATGTAGTAAGGACGGGGTGAATGGGACTAATTTAAATGGTACCCAAATGAGTCAAACAAGTAAGATGTTTGATAGTAAACGTAAACGCAAGTCGGATGACAAGGAGCGTATTACGTTAGAATAACGAGCCCGAAAGAAGGGACAAAGATTAAAGTAAATGAAAATACAAACCAACTAATGTGAATGCTAAGGCATAAGGGATAAAGTTTGACTATCATAAGTGATGAAATTCACACAGACAAGTTAAAGGGGTAGAATAAAAGAATAAAGGACATGACTAAATAAAAGCGATGGGTTTCGCTAAGACGATCAAATAAATTAAGATGATGTCTAAAACCATATAAGAATGGTTACTTGACGATGACTTCGGTAAAGATACCCGATGGACGGGTAGGATTGTGGGTGAATGCGTAAACCGAGAGACGGGAACGCGAGGAAAAAAAAAAGAAAGAAAGTCAAAAGACTCGGAATATGAGTCATGACTAAAAGATGGTGAGAATTTGCAAACAGAAATTTTGATAACTATGTTCAACTATTTTAGAGTTGAACGGGTCGAATAAAGAACAAAGTTTAACGTTCATAAGTGATAAAACCTCACACGAATAAGTCAAACGAGACAAATACAGTATAAGAAATTGGTAGTACAAATAGGCGCTAACCGAATAGTAGAAGCGCGAAATATTAATGAACCTATGTGATGGGTCGTAAAGGAATGTGGATAGGAAAAACGCAAACTAGCGGAACAAGAATGTTAAAAACATTAAGATAAAGAACCCGGGTAACGGGTTGTAAAGAAGTACATGTAAGAACCAAATAATGGCAAGCATAGAATAAACCGACGTATGAATGACGTAAGAAGACGTAAAGTCGGAAAATTAGTCCAAAGGTAAACAAATGAAGCCTCAGACTACGGTCAAGGTCAACTAAAGTTCAAAAGCGAAAATAAACGATTCCAAACATAACAAGAGATGCTTTGAAGCTATATATGTATATATACATTGAATATAGACACAAATAAAAGATGAATCTACGGGATCATCGTAACCTTCGGGAATGCGAGCAGTGTTAAGGTCTACGGGACCAGAATGACTCTCGGGTCACGAATAAAAAGGAAATAAACCTTAGGGTCCCCGTTAAAAGGGGGTGAAGATCTACGGAAATAGCCTACAAGGCTAAGTGAAAGAACCTACGGGTCAATAGAGGAAATCGATGGCACTTGCTACGATTCCTCACGTAAAACGAGAACAGAAAAGAATAAATTATGGGTTGTCAATTTCCTTGATATAAGTAATTGACTTAGTTAAAAGGAAAAAACGTTATACTAAAATTCAGTTTTAGTAAGAAACAATGTTTTAACAAATATGAATATTATGAGACGAACTCAGAAATGGTTAATATTAAAGGATATAGGTTTTAACACCATTAGGTGTAAAACGATACATTCGAAAGAAAGATTTTCGACAATGAAAAGTCGACATAAACTTAAACAAGATGTGATGGGATTACGGTCACTAAAAGTGACGTAGAATGTAACCATGTTGTAACGTGAGTTACGAGACAAGAATCAGAAACACGCAAAAGGCCGGGATGGCAATATGATGTACCCGAGTGACGGGGTATAAAGTGACGGCGAGAAATTAGTCTAGCCGGTAAAAACCATTCAGAGTCAAAATAGTGTTACGACTTATGCAAGGCGCTGGTCAATATAAAAATTTGCTAGAAGTAAACGTGTTGAATAATAAATACGACCGAGTAATCAGATGACAACTCGGTCAAATAAGTGACTAGAATAAGAAACACAAGCTGAAAGTAATGGCCTACGAGGCCTTACATGTGAAAGGCGCATACGCCTTAAAACCAAAAAAAAAAAAAAACACACTACCATACTTTTGGGTAAGATTATTATGTGCGAATAGTGCTCAAGTGATCACCGAAACTAAGGTTCAGATGATCTAAACTGATAAAGTTTGTGGGAAAGGTTTCAGGGACGAAACCTCTTTAAGGGGGGTAGACTTGTAACACCCCGAAAACGGGTTTGGTAATCAAACCACATTAATAATAATGAATGGGTAAAATACCGTTAGTGGTTAAATTAACCCGGTGAATATAAGGATTTAAATAAATAATTTTATGTTAATCAAAAAGAAGAATAAACGCTTCGAGAAAACAAAGTTTATAAGAAACTCGAGTTAACGAGACTTAAAAATAAAACGGGTTATGACTCCCCCGAAAACCACTAAGTAACTAGGAATATTAACCTAGTAAGTTAAGTGTGGTTAAAACAATAATGGAAAACTCTTAAATCATAAAGAAAACAATAATTGAGGGACTAGAATGGCTAAAATGGAAACTTGAATTATTAGTAAATAAAATAAACTCCAAACACTCACCTAAGTGGGTGCCTGGATCGATCAGAACGCAGGAGCGACCAAGAGCTCCTCTCCAAACCCTAGCTCACAAAAAAATTGATCAATTGGAGGTTCAATTCAGTCCCAAATCAAATTCTAACCACGAATTAGTGATCACCTTGCTGAAAAGATCATAAGGTATGCAAAATTTTAATGTTTTGAATCATCTTAAATTCTAGGTTAATGATGAAAAATCGAAATTTAGCTTGATTGTGTCATGCATGAATGAAATTAGAAGGGATATGGTGTCTAGGGATGAACCCTAGGTGAAATCTTGTTAAAAGATTTCATGATAATTATAGAGTTCATAATCACCATTGTAGGTGATTAATGAACTTGAAGAAAACTTGATAAACCCTAGAATTATGATCTTGTTCTAGCATAATCTGAATTTAAGAGTAAATTTCAGAAATATGGATGTTAAGACATGTGTAGAATTGTCTAATCGAATTTAATTTAGATGATAATTACAAGTCATAAACTTGGTTTTGATGATATAAAAATCTGACCCGCTAGGTGTTTGAGGAAACGCCTAAGTGAGGATTAAAATGCTAAAAGTTGGGTAAAAACGCAGATTTAATTATTATAAAGAATTATGCGTTAAAGCTTATGAAAGGGGTTCTAAACTTATTGTGAATTGAACCCTTTAGGCAAAGAATCCGGATCGTCAAGCGGACAAGCCGGAGGAGGAGATACGCGTTTGAAGGGTGTGCTCTAAAGGTACGCGACTTGTCGTCTCGTTACATTTATTTAGACAAGTTTAGTTAAAATATGTTTAAGGTTGATATAGTTAGAATGGTTGAGTGGTATGTCAATGAGGTGATGGAATTCACTCGACAACCAAATGGGTCAAATTAATGGTTAAAATAATAGTGATCAACATAAAGACACTAATTGGTAAAAGTTATAACGGGTCGGACATTCTAAGAAAGTGTCTTTTAAGTAGTAGAAAACTCATGGTGCGAACCGGAATTGGTTCAAGGGGTATGAGGGTATTAATATACCATCATACGTTGATAAATGGTCATGTCGATTAAACTGGTCAAATGGCGTGTTAACACCATTTGACATCAATAACTAACGACTACTTGTTGAGTTTTGTGAATTCAGGAAATAACATATGTTGCGTTGAGTTATTTAGAAAATCTAAAGCGAGAGGTATGTAAATGGGTCAATGCTATGACCCGAGCCAGGTACGCATAGTTAAGTTGCTAGATAAACATGCAAACATGGGTCAAATAATTAGCGAGAGTCCTTCGTCGTAAATGAGGGACTAAAAATGACCAAAACGCCCATGATTTGTAAATCGGGCAAATGACCCTTAGAGGTCGTTTAGATACTAGTATTATGATTATGCAACTCTTAGATATATGTAAGAGTTGTAAGTATAAACCTTGAGAGTCAAATGCCTAAGAACGGGTCAATTACGTAGAATGACTATCCAGAGGGAAAAATTAAGAATAACGGTCCGTTATGATAAATCCACTACAAAATAGTTGTTGTGGAATATAAGAGGCTATTTAAAAAAAATGGAAATACGAAGTGTACAAAGAGAAATGTGAGTTTGATGCTTAAATGCATGAAAACTTCTAAACGGGTCAAAATAAAGTAGGTGGTAAAATGTTGGCTTAAGTGTAATAAAGAAAAACGTAAACCGGGTAACGGGAGCGTAAACTATATGAATAATGGATCCGGGTAATGGATGATAGCTTAGACATGTTAAGAAACGAACCCCAAGCAATTAAAATGAGTTTGGATAGGTTTGGATGCAAATTTGATGAAAAATAAACGTGCAGAGTTGACACGGGCGGGTGAACTTTTGACACGGCCGGGTGAAGGGGCTGTGAAAAATATATGTTAAGCTGACACGGCCGGGTGATCTTTTGACACGGCCGGGTGAAGGGGCTGAAAACAAAATATATAATTTCTTGTATTTAATTATTTTGTTCAAATGCCTTGATTTCTAATCTTTTAAATGAAATTGTATGATAGGTAAAAATGCTCTTTAGACCCCGGAGGATGATCAAGCCATGTCAAGAACCGAACACACCGAACAAAGCTTCCGCATTTTGTCTATTTTGTTTTAGTGACATGTAAACACTTGGAATTATGTTTTGAAAGTTTATCTAGCACGACGTAGGCTTGAATGTTATGATCAAGTATGATCTTAAAACCATGAAGTTTTTGTAAATTCGAAAAATTTTGTACTAAATGCAAGATAAATGTCATAAATCGTGTTATTTTAAGTTGGGTCTTACAAGTTGGTAATCAGAGCCCAAGGTTGAAGGGTAAAGTGTTCGGTTCGAGGCTTGATCGCAAATTCGGTAAGTACATGTATGTTAATAGTTTAGTAGGATTAAAGTGTTGTGAACAACACATAGGGTATCGTGTAATACACGTTACACCAATGAAAATGACTAGTATAGTTAACGAAATCACGTGCAGTAAAAAGCCTTGTATTACAATACGTGCATTTATTAATGTTGAAATTACTAACTTTTGTAAATGTTTAGTTAAAGGATACTCGCATCTGAAGATGACGAGAGTTGAACGAATTGTGGATATGACGGTGGAACGGTCCGAGGTATGACAAGCAGAGCATACTCATCAAGGACCTAAATCGCGCGACGATCGCGAACGAAGTTAACGGCAAGAGAAGCCCGTAAGGGCAAGCATTACCAGGTGCACGCTTTTAAATTTAATCGCATAAGTAGTAATATGCAACAAACACATAGGGAAAGACGGTTGCATATATCTAATAAAACCTGAATAGGATATCTATTCAGGATGATGTTTCCAAGAGAAGTTTAATAGAAACATGTGCTATTCACGATGAGGAATAACAAAGAAATAATAGGATTAGTTCATATGAAAACTTGGACGGGGGTAATTATCCAAGTGGAAAACTCTCAATATAATGCTATTGAGAATAGTAGCGATCACATTAACGAATGTGATTATATAATAGTTCAATAGAAAAGAAAAACATTTTATATGTACTAAAGTAAAACTAGTAAAACTAATGATTGATGTTTTGCAATTAAATAAAGTTTTACTAAAATGAAATCAGAGATATGAAATAAATAGGGGCGTTACTTACATGGGGTGTGATGTGAAAACTACAAAAAGGTCATGTGTATCATGTGTTGATCGCTTACTCTGGCCAAGTAAGTAATGGCATATGATACCATGAACTTCTTGTAGCAGACACATTTACGTCCGATGTAGTAAGGACGGGGTGAATGGGACTAATTTAAATGGTACCCAAATGAGTCAAACAAGTAAGATGTTTGATAGTAAACGTAAACGCAAGTCGGATGACAAGGAGCGTATTACGTTAGAATAACGAGCCCGAAAGAAGGGACAAAGATTAAAGTAAATGAAAATACAAACCAACTAATGTGAATGCTAAGGCATAAGGGATAAAGTTTGACTATCATAAGTGATGAAATTCACACAGACAAGTTAAAGGGGTAGAATAAAAGAATAAAGGACATGACTAAATAAAAGCGATGGGTTTCGCTAAGACGATCAAATAAATTAAGATGATGTCTAAAACCATATAAGAATGGTTACTTGACGATGACTTCGGTAAAGATACCCGATGGACGGGTAGGATTGTGGGTGAATGCGTAAACCGAGAGACGGGAACGCGAGGAAAAAAAAAAGAAAGAAAGTCAAAAGACTCGGAATATGAGTCATGACTAAAAGATGGTGAGAATTTGCAAACAGAAATTTTGATAACTATGTTCAACTATTTTAGAGTTGAACGGGTCGAATAAAGAACAAAGTTTAACGTTCATAAGTGATAAAACCTCACACGAATAAGTCAAACGAGACAAATACAGTATAAGAAATTGGTAGTACAAATAGGCGCTAACCGAATAGTAGAAGCGCGAAATATTAATGAACCTATGTGATGGGTCGTAAAGGAATGTGGATAGGAAAAACGCAAACTAGCGGAACAAGAATGTTAAAAACATTAAGATAAAGAACCCGGGTAACGGGTTGTAAAGAAGTACATGTAAGAACCAAATAATGGCAAGCATAGAATAAACCGACGTATGAATGACGTAAGAAGACGTAAAGTCGGAAAATTAGTCCAAAGGTAAACAAATGAAGCCTCAGACTACGGTCAAGGTCAACTAAAGTTCAAAAGCGAAAATAAACGATTCCAAACATAACAAGAGATGCTTTGAAGCTATATATGTATATATACATTGAATATAGACACAAATAAAAGATGAATCTACGGGATCATCGTAACCTTCGGGAATGCGAGCAGTGTTAAGGTCTACGGGACCAGAATGACTCTCGGGTCACGAATAAAAAGGAAATAAACCTTAGGGTCCCCGTTAAAAGGGGGTGAAGATCTACGGAAATAGCCTACAAGGCTAAGTGAAAGAACCTACGGGTCAATAGAGGAAATCGATGGCACTTGCTACGATTCCTCACGTAAAACGAGAACAGAAAAGAATAAATTATGGGTTGTCAATTTCCTTGATATAAGTAATTGACTTAGTTAAAAGGAAAAAACGTTATACTAAAATTCAGTTTTAGTAAGAAACAATGTTTTAACAAATATGAATATTATGAGACGAACTCAGAAATGGTTAATATTAAAGGATATAGGTTTTAACACCATTAGGTGTAAAACGATACATTCGAAAGAAAGATTTTCGACAATGAAAAGTCGACATAAACTTAAACAAGATGTGATGGGATTACGGTCACTAAAAGTGACGTAGAATGTAACCATGTTGTAACGTGAGTTACGAGACAAGAATCAGAAACACGCAAAAGGCCGGGATGGCAATATGATGTACCCGAGTGACGGGGTATAAAGTGACGGCGAGAAATTAGTCTAGCCGGTAAAAACCATTCAGAGTCAAAATAGTGTTACGACTTATGCAAGGCGCTGGTCAATATAAAAATTTGCTAGAAGTAAACGTGTTGAATAATAAATACGACCGAGTAATCAGATGACAACTCGGTCAAATAAGTGACTAGAATAAGAAACACAAGCTGAAAGTAATGGCCTACGAGGCCTTACATGTGAAAGGCGCATACGCCTTAAAACCAAAAAAAAAAAAAAAACACACTACCATACTTTTTGGTAAGATTATTATGTGCGAATAGTGCTCAAGTGATCACCGAAACTAAGGTTCAGATGATCTAAACTGATAAAGTTTGTGGGAAAGGTTTCGGGGACGAAACCTCTTTAAGGGGGGTAGACTTGTAACACCCCGAAAACGGGTTTGGTAATCAAACCACGTTAATAATAATGAATGGGTAAAATACCGTTAGTGGTTAAATTAACCCGGTGAATATAAGGATTTAAATAAATAATTTTATGTTAATCAAAAAGAAGAATAAACGCTTCGAGAAAACAAAGTTTATAAGAAACTCGAGTTAACGAGACTTAAAAATAAAACGGGTTATGACTCCCCCGAAAACCACTAAGTAACTAGGAATATTAACCTAGTAAGTTAAGTGTGGTTAAAACAATAATGGAAAACTCTTAAATCATAAAGAAAACAATAATTGAGGGACTAGAATGGCTAAAATGGAAACTTGAATTATTAGTAAATAAAATAAACTCCAAACACTCACCTAAGTGGGTGCCTGGATCGATCAGAACGCAGGAGCGACCAAGAGCTCCTCTCCAAACCCTAGCTCACAAAAAAATTGATCAATTGGAGGTTCAATTCAGTCCCAAATCAAATTCTAACCACGAATTAGTGATCACCTTGCTGAAAAGATCATAAGGTATGCAAAATTTTAATGTTTTGAATCATCTTAAATTCTAGGTTAATGATGAAAAATCGAAATTTAGCTTGATTGTGTCATGCATGAATGAAATTAGAAGGGATATGGTGTCTAGGGATGAACCCTAGGTGAAATCTTGTTAAAAGATTTCATGATAATTATAGAGTTCATAATCACCATTGTAGGTGATTAATGAACTTGAAGAAAACTTGATAAACCCTAGAATTATGATCTTGTTCTAGCATAATCTGAATTTAAGAGTAAATTTCAGAAATATGGATGTTAAGACATGTGTAGAATTGTCTAATCGAATTTAATTTAGATGATAATTACAAGTCATAAACTTGGTTTTGATGATATAAAAATCTGACCCGCTAGGTGTTTGAGGAAACGCCTAAGTGAGGATTAAAATGCTAAAAGTTGGGTAAAAACGCAGATTTAATTATTATAAAGAATTATGCGTTAAAGCTTATGAAAGGGGTTCTAAACTTATTGTGAATTGAACCCTTTAGGCAAAGAATCCGGATCGTCAAGCGGACAAGCCGGAGGAGGAGATACGCGTTTGAAGGGTGTGCTCTAAAGGTACGCGACTTGTCGTCTCGTTACATTTATTTAGACAAGTTTAGTTAAAATATGTTTAAGGTTGATATAGTTAGAATGGTTGAGTGGTATGTCAATGAGGTGATTGAATTCACTCGACAACCAAATGGGTCAAATTAATGGTTAAAATAATAGTGATCAACATAAAGACACTAATTGGTAAAAGTTATAACGGGTCGGACATTCTAAGAAAGTGTCTTTTAAGTAGTAGAAAACTCATGGTGCGAACCGGAATTGGTTCAAGGGGTATGAGGGTATTAATATACCATCATACGTTGATAAATGGTCATGTCGATTAAACTGGTCAAATGGCGTGTTAACACCATTTGACATCAATAACTAACGACTACTTGTTGAGTTTTGTGAATTCAGGAAATAACATATGTTGCGTTGAGTTATTTAGAAAATCTAAAGCGAGAGGTATGTAAATGGGTCAATGTTATGACCCGAGCCAGGTACGCATAGTTAAGTTGCTAGATAAACATGCAAACATGGGTCAAATAATTAGCGAGAGTCCTTCGTCGTAAATGAGGGACTAAAAATGACCAAAACGCCCATGATTTGTAAATCGGGCAAATGACCCTTAGAGGTCGTTTAGATACTAGTATTATGATTATGCAACTCTTAGATATATGTAAGAGTTGTAAGTATAAACCTTGAGAGTCAAATGCCTAAGAACGGGTCAATTACGTAGAATGACTATCCAGAGGGAAAAATTAAGAATAACGGTCCGTTATGATAAATCCACTACAAAATAGTTGTTGTGGAATATAAGAGGCTATTTAAAAAAAAATGGAAATACGAAGTGTACAAAGAGAAATGTGAGTTTGATGCTTAAATGCATGAAAACTTCTAAACGGGTCAAAATAAAGTAGGTGGTAAAATGTTGGCTTAAGTGTAATAAAGAAAAACGTAAACCGGGTAACGGGAGCGTAAACTATATGAATAATGGATCCGGGTAATGGATGATAGCTTAGACATGTTAAGAAACGAACCCCAAGCAATTAAAATGAGTTTGGATAGGTTTGGATGCAAATTTGATGAAAAATAAACGTGCAGAGTTGACACGGGCGGGTGAACTTTTGACACGGCCGGGTGAAGGGGCTGTGAAAAATATATGTTAAGCTGACACGGCCGGGTGATCTTTTGACACGGCCGGGTGAAGGGGCTGAAAACAAAATATATAATTTCTTGTATTTAATTATTTTGTTCAAATGCCTTGATTTCTAATCTTTTAAATGAAATTGTATGATAGGTAAAAATGCTCTTTAGACCCCGGAGGATGATCAAGCCATGTCAAGAACCGAACACACCGAACAAAGCTTCCGCATTTTGTC